>JAQZBX010062006.1:0-16986 GCA_029593785.1 Cabassous unicinctus
TGGAGCCTTTGGCCTGCCCATGTGCCAGCTGTGCCTGGAATCTCAGTGGAGTTGCAACTCCTACACTATAGCTCAATGGACTCACCCAAGTCACCTGGCGAGGAGATGATTATGGACAACGGCCATCCCAGGGAATGGAGAGAGTCTGCAGCTGCAGGCAGGATAATCCCATCCATCTTATCCATGGGATATAAGCCCCCTCTCACTTGAAGGTGGAGTGGACTCCTCAGGATTAGGGGAAGAGCTATGGACTAGAATGGACTTACTGGTATTCTGTTGTAGACATATTGTGATTCAAGCAATAGAAGAAATTACAGCATTGCTGTGGAGCCAGTGGCCACTGGACACTTTTGGGGCAGGGAGAGGGAAAAGCAGTAGTAATATAGGGGCTTTTTCGGAACTTGGGAATTATCCTGAGTGACATTACAATGACAGATATAGGCTATTTTACATCAGCATACAACATGCAGAACTGTGTGGGAGAGAGTGTGGCCTACAATGTGAACGATGGTCCATGCTTAGTGGCAAAGCCCCAGGATGTGTATATCCATTGCAGGTGATGTGCCACACTAATGAAAGATGTTTATGTGGGAGATTGTGGGAGGTGTGGGAGGTGAGGAACATGGGAATCCCTATAATTTTTGCGTAACATTTATGTAATCTAAGCATCTTTTAAAATATTTTAAAAAAAAAGAAAAAAGAAATATAAATCAAAGACTTAAAAAAAAAGAACTGTCCTAATACCTTAGCATCATAAGGTATTCTTAACATAACAGATATATTTATTTATTTATTTTTGTAAAGACCTGATGGCAAGGGTGAAACCAAAATAACTCCAGACATATTTTGGCTAAGGTATGTGTTGGGGTGGTTGGGGAAGTGACTTCATTCATTCAAACACTGAGTGGAAACTACACTGTTACAATGAACACTACAAAGTTCTATAATGGTAGAAGTTTTATAGTTTTAAATATATTTGATTCAAGTAATTGCTAGTTTTTAGTCAAGACATGACTTCTTGGCAGTTGCTAAAGATTTCCCTGAAACAATTAGGATTCTGTCAAATGACATAACCTGCTAAATACGAACATTTTAAAGGGCTTCAAGGGCCTATTAATATCATAGCTTTGGGCCAACAAACATTTTCTGTGAAAGGCTAGATAGTAAATATTTTAGGTTTTGGAGCCATATGTTCTCTCCTGCAACTTCAGGCAGTTTTTGCTTTACATGATGGTTTGGGACCATAAAATGACTTTGCAACATGAAAGAGTACAAAACAATCTTCATAGCTAAAATATAAAAATTATGATTAATATGTAACTTTTTAAGTGTTTGGTCAAACTATTAAAAAGTCTGTTGCTGTCAGTCATAAATGTGTAGGAAAATGAAAAAATAGTAAAACTAATATTTATTCAGTACACTGAAACTTCAAACATTGGAAACATTGAGAATTAAAGGTTTTTATTTCTTTGTAAAATAAAATAAAATAAAATAAAACTTATCATACTGGTTGCGATATTGTACTATAGTTTTGTAAGATGATACCATTGGGGAAAACTGGGTGAAGGGTACATAGGACCTCTCTGTTTTGATTCTTACAACTGCACCTGAATTTACAATTATTTCAAAACAAGAAGATTGATCAAAAATACTTATCAGGAGTACTTTGAACAGTGCATGTTTTCTTCTTGTTGCTTTGTGAATTACAGGATGGAGCAAGTATCTTTTCTATGCCTGGGAGCTTGGACATATTCATTTCTAGGTTTGGATCAGCTTCCAACACTTTATCCTTTGTTCTTTCAATGCCATGAAGTATATTTGAGAGTTCCACTTTTGTAAAGATTTTGCTGGTGTCACTTCCTCTGAGACATCTTGATCCTTTTTTTACAAACACTTTCCTCATTATGTCAGTAAGTTCAGCTTCACTAAGCTCCTCTGGCTGCATTTCTAGAGTTTCTGCAAGAGTAGAAGGGTAACATCCCCATGTCCAGCCATTTCTTCTAGAACTCTGTTTATGTCAGACCATAAATTTTCTTCTAGAATTATTACTTTCTATTTCTTTGATGCACCTTCAACTATGTTGGTGAATTCTCTTTCAGTTTTACATGTTTGTGAAATGTCACATGAGTTTATCAGTGGGAAATAAGGAGATAATAAGCCAACACAACAACATACTTTGCTGCCTGTACATGAACTGAATACCAGATGATCAGTGACAAATTACTGGTTGGTCACTGATCATTATGTCTCTTATTTACATAGTGTACTAAATAAGTATTAGTTTTACTATTTTTTTCATTTTCCTACACATTATTTACATTATGATTTGCTGGAGAGCCAGCAGCAAAATTTGTACTTTATTCAATTCCAAATTACATACCATGGTAACTGAAATTTCAATGATGCTCTTAAGAAATTGGTGTTATTTAGCTAAACCATGGTAACTGAAATTGTGTACATGTCAGAACCATACACAGAAAGTGTAACCTGTACTCAGCTCTGTTGCTTCAGTGCAAATGTAGCCATAGACTATATGAAAATGTATGAGCACTGCTGTGTTCCACCAAAACTTCATTTTAAAAAATAGGAAGTTGGCCAGATTTGGTTTACTGAGTAATGTGGTGTAAACAAGAGGCTACTTGTAACATCGTTTGTACATAACCTTGTATATATGAACCTGCTACAAAGTCCTTTCTTGCATTTCCACTCACCTAAAGCTGGTCTCTGTGTCACACAGCACATGAGTAATAGCAGTATTTGTAAGTGTAGAATATGCCAACTCTGTAACCTCAAAAGGCCAAATAGGCTCCTTTTCAGTGATGGGAGGTTCCAGTTGCGTTATAAAGTTTTCCTTTATAATGTAGGATATATTTTGGCATATCTAAGTCCAGTGGAGCTATAAACTTCACTAATATGAGTAGCTCCTAAATCTTTATAGGTTTTTAACTTCTGTCCTCTGGACTGCATGATTTTTACTAGTTTGCAACTTGCTGCTTCTTACTTATCACGTACACCTAACATGGTGCCAATCATATAGTGATATTCTACAGCACATCCACAGGATCCCAATTCTTTTGAACTATACTGTGACGGAAATGTGTTTTCAACAAGGACCCCCAGGTTGTAAATGACTCTTTGTCAAAGAGTATATCCCTGCCCTTCATCAGAGGATATAGTATGGTGACTGTGGCAGGGAGAAAGTATGTAGCAATGAGAGGGTGAGTTTTATGGAACAAGAGAGAAAGAGAGAGAGAGAGAGGACGGTGCCTGCAGCTATTCATAGTAAGTGAAGTCCCAGTAAAGTAAGGCAAACAAGGAAGATTTTGAAGTTTGTGGAACAAAGTAACACTTTTTTAAAATTTCGAACAAATGCAAATGCAAGGACTAAGAACTGTCTGCAAGTAGTAATAATGCCCCTATTGCTCAGCACAGAGCTGTGTGGAAATCTGAAGAGAAATAATTGTACTGGGGCATTTCAGAGAGAAAAGATAGCCAATCAGAGCTTTACAGAAATGCAACTATTAGATACCTAAGAGCTCCCTTCATGTAATTTGTGAAAGAGAAATCAGAACCTCACTTAACAGCATATGCAATGGAAAATGGATACAGTTTTCTCTCCTCCTTCTAGAGTTTGAGCTCAGTCATTATTAACATATAGTTCATATTAAACAATCCTCAATTTTTAAAAAAAACCTATAGAATGTTTATATTTAGCTACCTTGGCTAAATTGAGACTGTTGGTATTCTGTGGTACAGAATAGACAACATTGGATGAGCACCCATATATAGCTAAGTGAATCTTAGAAAGGCTTGATTCTGCCCATATTGGCTACCTGTAAAAGCCAGTGCCATAATGACAAGGATTTAACTGATAAAAATATTAAAAACTAAATTTGTGATAAAATTGTTTAACTAAACTACATCAAGAAAATCACAAATATAATTGTAACCGTTGGGGAATTTGATGTAAATATGAATTCCAAAAATATAATTGGATCATGCTTGTAATCTGATCTGTTAATCTGGGCATGATTAAGTTATGATTAGGGCGTTGACTGGGCCACGTCAGTAGGGCATTGAGCCCCACCCCTTGGTGGGTGGGGAATCGAATATAAAAGGCAAGGCAAAGGACAGAAGAAGCAGTCTTTTGAGAAGCAGTTTTGATGTTGGAAAGAAGGCCCCAGGAGAGGAGAAGCAAGCCGTTTGCCTGATCATCTGTGGCTGACCTTGTGGAGGAAGTGGGAGCTAAGCCTGGAGAGAAATGCAGCCTCGGGAAGAGAGGAGACCCAGAAGCCTGAAACCTGGCAAACGCCAGCAGCTGACTTGCTCTAACACGTGGCAATGGACTGTGGTGAGAGAAGAAACATAACGCTTTATGGCCTGGTATCTGTGGACTTCTACCCCAAATAAATACCCTTTGTAAAGACCAACCCATTTTTGGTATTTCACTTTAGCACCCCTTTGGCTGACTAATACAATAATACTTTAATAATATAAAAGTTTATAAAACTTTATTTGGAGGAGGTGAGGGGCAGGGAACATCCAACTCTTTCTATTTCTTTAGATAATTAGCAACTTTGGCACAGGGTTTATGGGATCATACTTACTTTTTATCCCAATGTAATTGTCTTATGGGCCTCTAAGCCCTTGGGCCTTCACTTTCTGAATTCTAAAACTTGTTCTGCCCTTGACATTTGGCTTTAGGTGTGCCATGTCCCTCCCTTCACTGTCTTGTTTAGCACTGGCCATTGAATGTCATTTCTTACCTCCTAACACCTGCAGTTGGTATTCCTTTAGTTTTCTCCTTCTATCCTAAGTACAGCTGAGTCTTTTTACCATGCAACTTTGACCTTCAGATCCATCCGGCAGAGCCTTTTTCTTCTCTGCTAGCTGAAAGCGGAAAGAAAAGAAATTTCCACCCTGTCAGCTCTTTGCTAGCCTTCATGAATTTCCATTGCTTATAGCTTTGGCTGTCTAAATTTAAAGTCATGCTTTCAAACTCTGAAATTCAAAAACTTTACGTGACTATCTAGGATAATTTAATTAGAATAGACAGTTTATACCATCGCCTTTTGATGTTATAAACATGAAACAATTTTATTTATGCTAATACTGTGTTCCTTAATATCTTGGACAGTTTTTTAAATAACTTTCTAGTAATTTTTCAGTAATTAGAAGAGATTCATTTCAGTATTTAAGATGCAGTCTTGGGCATTTAAAAATTTACACTTCGATCTAGATGTAAAAAGTTTTTTCCTTCCCTGCTAATGACCTAGGTAATAGCTGTTGGGGTTTTAGTGTTTGAGATTCTGTTTAAGGGGGAAGAGCAAAGATAGCATACAGAATTGCTATTATACACTGCACCTCTTTTCTTTCCTAGTACTAGTTCTTGGGGTTGGAATGAAGGATGGAAAGGGGAAATGTCCAATGTCCCTTGACTTCACTGGGAGAGGTGGACGCCCTCTATGTAGCAGTTAACCAAGTGGTGGCTTTCTTGTGGTGCCCGTCTCTAAGTTACTCAGGAGTGTCTCTCAGAGGGGTATTCTACTGCCCAGTTTCCTAATATGGGAGTTAAGGTTTTGACCTATTCCAATGCTGCTCATCTCCTACCAGCTTCAGCCTATCGCATGGCCTCTTATTGATAAAGTCTCTTCTGCTTATTCAGCCCACGTTGCCAAAGGGTGAAGGATAAGCAGCTCCACAAAGCTACATCTTTTGAGAGCTGCCATTTCTTTCTAATTCTCCCTCTTTCTGCTTTTGTGGTACAGGAGCACATCAGCAGCTACGGTGGCTAAGCAGACAATAATTGGAAAACAAAATTCCCTCTCCCTTTCTTTTGGTACCCTATTCATAAGGAGGATTCCAATCACTTTAGGAAGGGGAATTCTTCTTTCTAAAAGCACCTAAACCATGGTTTTCATCTCAGAGTTCTTTCTTATACTGTCGCTTTTACTTGGGTCACAATTTTAAGGAAACAGTAAAAATATGTTCGGCCTCATTTTGCATTAGTAACAAGTGCAATCAGCACTAAGACTTTCCAATCCTTTGTCCACCATGGGAAGCAGGTTGGGGAACACACAACTGGTATGGGCCAGTAGTGTATGACTTGTATTAGAGCTGACAGAATATTCAAGTCAACCAAGTCAAGCAGGATAGGCCAAGAGCTAGAGAAGCCTGGCCAGGTAGACAATAAAGCAAAAAGAGTGTGATATATCTGTAATCAAAATTTGTATCAAATTAAGCTGAATCCTATGAAATGTCAAGAAAAAGCATATAATTGTTTTCAACCCATCCCAGGCAAAAGTGGGGGCAGCCATTGTTTCAAACCTCCCCAGGCAGGGGCAGCAGTGGTGGAGACTTAAAGATTCTATACTTCCTCAGGGTTGCAGGGGACAGTTATTTGAAGGACTGCATTTGCTGGGCAGGCCAGAAAAGCTCAGCTTTAGGGAGCCATCAGAGAAGATCTTGGCACACTTCCTGATCCCATCCCCAGGGCAGTTTGGAGACAGTCAATGCTGTCTTCATGGGTTCCTGGTCTTATTTTGGCTGGAAAAAACTAACTTGGGAAAGTCCTCTCTGGCATGTCAAATTCCTCCCAGAATTTGCCATCCAGGCAAAAGCAGCTTAAAACAACAAAGGGAGTGTAAAAAACTATAGAGATAGACAGTATGGGGCAAAGTCCTACTGAATTTAAATACCTGGGAGAGGAAAGTCTGTCTCCTGGGAACCAGAGAGGTCAACCAAAATCCTGTAAACAAGGAAATCCAAAACAACTAACAAGCAATAGCTCAGGGTAAGACAGAGGCCCAGAAAAAAACAGAATTTCCTGCACACTGCATTTGCCTCAGGCAGAGCTTCCAGGTAGGAGGGCTGAAGTTTAAGAAAATCTTTGTCATCACCAGCTGCTTACAAAATTAAGAAACAGACATCTCAAGGATTAAATCCCAGAGTAAACATTTTAAAACATTAAAATACACAGCATGCAACAGAAGAGTACAAGACAAACAAAGAAATAGGAAATGATGAACCATACAACGGAAAAGGAGAAAAATCCGCAAAACACCAAGGAAGAAGATGAGAATGTGGAAATACTGAAAAAAGCCTTCTAAAAAATGACCTAATACCAAGCTAGATTAAAAAAAGACAAGAAAAGAAAACTGCAGACAAACATCTCCTATGATTGTAAATTGAAAGATCCTCAATAAAATACTAGCAAACCAAGTCCAACAGTATATTAAAAGAATTAAACACTGTAATCAAGTGGCATTTATCTTGGTAATGCAAGGTTGGTTCAACATAAGGAAATCAATTAATGTAACACACCACATTAACAGAACAAAGGGAAAGATGTATGATAATCTCAATTGAAGAAGAAAAGGCATTTGATAAAATCAGGTATCCTTTCTTGATACAAACACTTTGAACACTGGGAATAGAAGGAAACTTCCTCAACATGATAAAGTGCAAATATAAAAAGTCCACAGCTAACATCTTGCTTAATGAGGAAGAACTGAAAGCTTTCCCTCTAAGATCAGGAAAAAGACAATGATGCCCACTTTCACCACTGTTATTCAACATTGTATTGGAAGTTCTTGCCAGAGTAATTAATTGAGCAAGAAAATAAATAAATAAATAAAAGGAACCCAAGTTGGAAAGGAAGAAGTAAAACTTTCCTTCTTGGCAGATGATATGATCCTTTATACAGAAAATCCTGGAAAATCCACAAGCCTTCTAGAGTTAATAAATGGATTCAGCAAAGTGTCAGGGTACAAGATCAACACTCAAAAGTGATTAGTGTTTCTATATATAAGCAATAAACAATTGGAAGAAGAAATCAAGAAAAATTCACATTCACAACTAAAAGAATCATATGTTTAGGAGTAATTCTAACCAATAATTTAAATGAATGTTACACAGAAAACTACAAAACATTGTTAATAGAAATCAAAGAAGACCTAAATAAATGGGACATTCCATGTTCATGGATTTGAAGAATAAATAATGTTAAGAGGCCAGTCTATCTAAAGCAATTTATAGATTCAATGCAATGCCAATAAAAATGCTAAACAACCTTATTTGTAGAAATGGAAAAGTCAATAAACAAATTTAAATGGAAAGGTAAAGGACCCTGAATAGCTGAAACAATCTTGAAAAAGAAGAATGAAATTGGAGAACTCACACTGCCCAAACTTAAAACTTATTACAAAACCACAGTAATCAAAACAGCATGGTACTGGCTACGGAGACAGACATACAGACCAATGGAATAGAATTGAGAGCTCAGAAATCAACCCTCACATTTATGATAACTGATTTTTGACAAGCATGAAAAGAGCACTCAGCTGGGAAAGAATAGTCTCTTCAACAAATGGTGCTGGGAAAACTGGAACCCCATTTGTAAAAAGAAAAAAAAGAGTACTCCCTACCTCACACCATATACAGAAATCACATCAAAGTGGATCAAAGACCTAAATATGATAGCTAGAACTATTAAACTCCTAGAAGAAAATGTAGGGAAGCATCTTCAGGATCTTTTGTTAGACAATGGTTTCTTAAAGTTTACACCCAAACCACAAGCAACAAAAAGAAAAATAGATAAATGGGACCTCATCTAACTTAATAACTTTCATGCCTCAAAGGACTTTATCATGAAATTAAGAATACAACCTACACAATGGGAGAAAATAATTGGAAACAACATATCTGATAAAGGATTAGGATCTTTATATATAAAGAAATCTTTCAGCTTACAAGAAAAAAAAAAACATACAACTCAATCAAAAGATGGGCAAAAGATCTTTCTCCAAAGAAGATATACAAATGGCCAGAAAGCACATGAAATGAGACTCAACATCATTAGCCATTAGGGAAATGCAAATCAAAACTGCAATGAGATACCATTTCATACGCATCTGAATGGCAGCTATTAAAAAGCAACAACAGAAAATAACAAGTGTTAGAGAGGATTTAGAGAAATAGGAACACTAATTCATTGCTGGTGACAATGTAAAATGGTGCAGCCACTGTGGAAAACAGTGGTCTAAGTATAGAACTACCATATGATCAGGCAATTCCACTACTAGATAAATACCCAAAGGAATTGAAAGTGGAGACTCACAGATATTTGCATACCAATATTCATAGCAGCATTATTCACAATTACCAAGATGGAAGCCACCCATGTGCCCATCCAATGATGAATGGAAAAATAAAATATTGCATAGACATTCAATGGAGTATTATTCAACCATAAAAAGGAATGAAGTCCCGATACATGTGACAACATGGATGAACCTTGAAAACATCATTTTTTGTGAAATATGTCAGACACAAAAGGAGAGATATTGTGTGATATCGCTGATTTGAAACAATTAGAATAAGCAAATTCATAGAGTCAGAATGTAGCATATAGGTCACCCGGAGATGGGGTGGTGATAGGGAAAGGGAAGTTAAGGCTTAAAATTTAGAGGGTTCTTGTTTGGAACAATAGAGGGGTTTTGGTGATGGATGGTGGTGATGGTACTTCAACATTGTGGACACAGAAGCACAAATACATATTTGAATCTGATTAAAAAGGGAAATATTAGATGGTATACATGGTAATTTTGGTAACAGAATCAAAATTTTTTGAAAAATTGATGGAACTACGTCACACAAAGAGTGAACCCTAAGTTAAACCATGGACTTTAATTAATAGCACAATTTTTAAAATGTCTTATCATCAATTATAACAAATGTTCCATACCAATGCAAGGTATTGGTGGTGTGGTGGTATATGGGAATCCTGTATTTTATGCATGATTGTTCTGTAAACCCCCAACTACTCTAATAAAGAAAAAGAATTTTAAAAAAGTATATTACATGAGCGAATCCTATACGTAAAGCAATTTGAAACTAAGTAAATCTCATGAATTTAACTTTTGAATAAATCTGGAGTTTTTGTGTATAGCAGATATTTCTTGGGCCACAGCAAATAATATCAGGTGGAATTGAGGTAGGAGTGGAAGGTATACACTAAACCTAATGGTATAAAGGAAGTGAAAACTTTCTGACAGTTTTCTAACTAACCGGAATCCCCAAGTCTGGTCTCTTTAACTCTTTCGCCGACTGAGAGGGAAGGTTCTGAAAATTCCTGTATGAGATTTGAACACCAGTTCTGGGCTGTACCACTGACCATTATTTTTGGGTGCCATGTTCTGCTACAGTCATCACTGAGGTAACCCTCTCCATCATTTGCCACTGCATGAGTACTGCCTGTTTGATTAGCCCAATTGGGGGAGGGGTTGGAGTTAGGGAGGGGTATTTGGCCACTGTGGATGTGAATATTTCTCTTTTCTCTTGTAACCATTATCATCAAGGGAACTTTCTGTGTTTGATCTTATTTTAGAAAAACAAAAAAACTGTGTTTTTATAATTTTTGTATTATTCAGAAATCTCAACTATACAGCACTTTAAGTATAATATGGCTTCCGTCTCCCAAAAGTGCCTTGTCCTGATCCAAAGATATGGGTGTAGAAGCAAGGATAGACTTGGTGAAGAGAAGAGGCTGAGATTGTCCTTATACCCATCACATTTTAGACCTTCTTTTCCTTTCCAGGAAAGCCTGAACGGTTAAGGAGTGACCTGATTATGAAGTAGTATAGGTATCTTAGTCCTGGTGACTTAGTCACAGATGCTTTACTGAGTTATTGTGGACCACCCTAAAATGTGTTCCCAGGTGCTCCTGCCCCATAAAATATATAGAGGCATTAGACTTTTCAGTGCACATGACTTTACCCTGAGACCCGAGTCTCACATATATTCAGGTTCTTTAAAGTAAGGTACACACATCTACACAAACACATGTGCCCACATGTTATAATAAATTTAAAAGTCCAAGAGCATAGTCAATAAGGAAAGAGTAAAAACAAAAATGAAACAAGCATATTTCAAACATATTTTTTCTCATAGTGTACTATCAAAATAATTACCTGCTGATGTTACAATTTTAAATTTTGTTTTGTTCATATTTTTTCCAATAGAATGAAAAGCCAATTAGTTTTGTTCATTTATAGAGTCAATATTGTCCAATTAACACAAAAGTGTTCTAATTAAATACTGTCAATGGGGAAATTATTCTATCGAAAGAATTAACTCATGAAACATGATTTCTAATCATTAGTTGTCAAAAATTATTCTTTCAAATACATCTTTAAAATATGTCCCCATATGTGAATTTATTGTTGATTTATTATAGAATATGGCTGCCACAATTACTTCATTTCAATCATTTTTAGTGTGATTTGGTAAAAAGCATGATACTAGTACATCTGATCATGATGAAAGTTCATGCAAATTAGCTTGGTGAATAAAAAGCCTTTTGAAAAAACTAAGAGGGCAGTGGTAAGAGAAAGTCATCCTTTCTTTATTGAAAGACAATGCTTTGCTTTTTGTCTTTCCCTTCCATTTCCCATTCCCCTCATGAACAATTCAGTCCATACACCTTTAGGTGAGGCTGAGAACAAGAGACGTCTCTGCCAGGGGCGGGTCACAGTACTCTGTGTGCCATCTTGGAATCATGCAGGGTAAAGATATTCCCTGGGAAGATGGCCCAGTGCAAGGCATCAGAAGCAAAGTCTTGCTTGGTATGCATACACGAGGGGGCAGCTTGGCATGGGGTGTCAGAACCAAAGCATGGGAGTGCAGCCTCTTACGGAGTTCCTTACATAAGCATACTGAGAAGGGTGTTCATGTGGAAGGTGTGAGTGACACTATGTGTGGTATTGGAGCCAAGAAGGATGAGGAAAGTGTCTGTGGGGTGAGAGTGGAGTCAGTGTGTCATGACAGGGTTCAAGAGAAGTGAGTAGGGCATGTACAAGGAATGGGGGCTGTGGGGTGACCTGGTATGGGCTGCTGGAGCTCAAATGGGATAAGGAGGGATAATTCTAATTTGGGTGACAGAGTTTGAGCAGCATGAGGAAGGTATTTCAGTGGGAGAAGGTCAGCTTACCATGGTGCATTAGATCATGAACAGAATAAAGATGTCCTCAAAAGACAGAATGTCTTCATTAGGTGTTGGAGCCCAAGGGAATTGAGGAGGGCATCCACGTAGGATAACAGTCCAGCATGGGTGTCCTGATCCTAGCAGAGAGAGTGTATCACTAGAAGACACATTGTCAGAAGGTTATTGGATCCAAGTAGAGTGAAGAGGGTTGAGTGAGGAGGGCTTCTACATTCGGGGAGTTTTTCTCAGGGAATTGGAGCAAAGGTGGGGAAAGGAGGACAGTGCCACCTAGCGCAAGGTGTGGGATGGAAGGGGCATCTGTGCATGGAAAAGGATGGCAGCAGTATTGGGAGACTGATTACATGGAGTAGGATTGATCACATAAGTAAATATGCCAAGGAAAATAGGAACTAGGTTTCTCACCATAAGAGAAGGGAGTTACAAATATAACAAGTGAGAAAATTTGTGTGAACCCTATGGGATTATAGTGATATTAAAGGTATTGGTGTGAACTTGTGATTAATCAAGAAATATATAGTACATATACATATGTGTGTGTGTTTATGTATCTGTTTTCTAACTTTCTTCATTGATAAAGTCTGAAAATAGGAATACCCCAATAACAATGAGCATACCTTGAATGCAGATCTTGGTTTCTAAATTCCATTCTCCCTTTAAAGGAACCAGGATTTCTTGGAGAAATGTCTGATTCCAGAGGTAGATCAGGAAAAGACAAAATAAACTTGGAACATCCTATGATACCATGAAAGAAGAAAAGATTCAAAGGTTGAGGTGGCATAAGAAAGCAGCCTGAAGGGCTCCCACTGGCCAAATCTGGAAAAAAAATTAAGGATCAAAATAAGTAATGATAGTAATGGGTTACAGACTTGAATAAATCAGGAAATTAGGGCATGTAGTCATGAAAATAAATGAATAGGGACACCAAGCAAGATGGCAGCAGAGTAAGGAGCTTCTAGAATCAGCTCATGCTACTGGGCAGTTAGTAATCACCCAGAGCTATCTAAGGCACCTGTTTGGAGGCTCCAGGAGACCAGAAGAACATCCTGCAATATCCTTGAAAGAATGGAAGAAGGAGAATGCCCATCTTCAGAGAAGATTCCTAAGTAGAGCACTCCATGCCACAGAGGGTGGTGCCCATCCTCCACTGGCAGCAGAAGCCACCGGGGGAGCTATACCATGGCTGGAATTGGAAGCTCCACTTCCCCAAAATGGGAGGAAGAGACGGTTGGGCACCAACTTCAGCTACTGATTAGTAAATTCAGCTGGCTAAAGTATAATCCTAAGAATAGCTAAAGTTTGAACCTGTCCAAGTCAGAAGGAGGCTGATAGCCGCCATTTTAACTCCATCCCTGGGACAAGGGGAAGCCAGTCGGACTGAAAAATCACAGTGATGGTAGGGACCAGCTTCTTTACCCAGATCAACCTGCAGCCCTAGCCTAGGCTTCAGCCCCAACTTTAGCAGGGAGGAAACTGGCAGGCTCTGCACCAGATGCTCTGGGTAACTGCAGTTGCATTCTACTGACACAGACCAACTAGTCAGAAGTCTACCAGGGCAACTGCAGTCATTTTGGACCTGCACTGTATAGATTGCTGCCCACACCTGCAGCTCCATCCCCACCCCAGGCAGGGGAGAAAGGGTCGTGAAGCTTCATCAGTCTCTCTGAGCAACTAGAGTCTAGGCCTTCACGATTTGGATTATTACACATGACTGTGGCTCTGTCCTAACCCTGGCAAAGGAGAAAGTTGGGAGAAGTGTCATTGGTCCCTGGGGCAATGAGGGCAGCTTGAGCCTTCACAGCTTACAGCACCAACTACATCCTTGGCTCCTACTACATGACCAGCAAGGGAGAAAGGGAAAGAAAGCCCTAAACCAAAGAGAAAAACTGCATCCAGAATAAATACATCTAGTAAGCCAGATGCCAAGACACCAACAAAAACTTACAATCCTCACCAAGAAACAGGAAGATATGGCCCAGTTAGAGGAACAAGATAAGCCTCCAGATGACATAATGGAGTTGAGACACCTAACCATAGATGTTCAAACAAATCTCCTTAATAAATTCAATGAGATGGCTAAAGAAATTAAAGATATTAAGAAGACATTGGATGAGCACAAAGAAGAATTTGAAAGCATACATAGAAAATTAGCAGATCTTATGAGAATGAAAGGCAAAATAAATGAAATTAAAAATACACTGCAATCATATAATAGCAGATTTATGGAGGCAGAGGAAAGGATTGGTGAGCTTGAAGAAAAGGCCTCTGAAAGCAAGCATACAAAAGAACAGATGAAGAAAACAATGGGAAAACTTGAACAAGTTCTCAGGGAACTAAACAACAACAAGAGACATGCAAAATATGTGTCATTGGTGTCCCAGAAGGAGAAAAGAAGGGAAACGGGGCAGAAGGAATATTTGAAGAAATAATGGTAGAATATTTCCCAACTGTATTGAAGGGTATAGATATCCATGTCCAAGAAGCACAACATACACCCATGCAAATAAATCCAAAGAGACCAACTCCAAGACACATACTAAACAGAATGTCAAATGCCAAAGACAAAGAGAGACTTCTGAGAGCATTGAGAAAAGCAAAGCAGTACATATAAGGGATACCCAATAAGATTAAGTGCTGATTTCTCATCAGAAACCATGGAGGCAAGAAGACAGTGGTATGATATATTTAAGATATGGCAAGAGAAAAACTTCCAGCCAAGAATCCTATAACTGGCAAGATTGTCTTTCAAAATGAGGGTGAGTTTAGAATATTCACAAATAAACAGAAACTGAGAGAGTTTGTAACCAAGAGACTGGCTTTGTAGGAAATACTAAAGGGTGTGCTACAGCCTGAAAAGAAAAGACAGGAGCAAGAGGCCTGGAAGAAAGTTAAGAAATGAAGATTATATCAATAAAAGTAACTAAAAGTGTCAAAAGAGTGGTAAAAAAAATATTACAGATAAAATGCAAATACACAGGAATAAATTTAACCAATGATGTAAAGCACTTGTATTCAGAAAACTGCAACTCTTTGTTAAAAAAAATCAAAAAAGACCTAAATAATTGGAAGAACATTCCATGCTCATGTATTGGAAGACTAAATATCATTAATATGTCAATTCTATTCTAATTGATTTATAGATTCATTGCAATCCCAATAAAAAATCACTGCAGTATTTTTTAAATAAATGGAAAACATGATTATCAAATTTATTTGGAAGGGTAAGAGGTCCTGAATAGCCAGAAACATCTTAAAAAGGAAAAGCAAAGTTGGAGGACTCTCATTTCCAGCATTTAAGTCATATTACCTAGCTATACTGGTAAAAACAGCATGGTACTGGCATAAAGATAGACACATAGACCAATGGAACTGAATTGATGGTTTAGAAACACACCCTCACATCTACAATCAAGTAATTTTTTATTAGCCTGCCAAACCCACCCAGCTAAGGCAGAACAGTCCGTTCAACAAATGGTGCTGAGAGAACTGGATATTCATAGCCAAAAGAAGGAAAGAGGACCCCTATCTCACACCTCATACAAAAATTACCTCAAAATGGATTGAAAGCCTAAATATAAAAGCAAGAACCATAAAGCTTCTAGAAGAAAATTTTAGGAAAGTATTTTCAAGATCTGGTGGTAGGTGGGGGATTCTTAAAGGAGATAAGAGGAGGACTGAGATGGACTACTGATGTTTAATGTATGTAGAAGTTTTAATTAACTTTGCTGTAAAAGTGTGGAAATGTATAGAGTTGATGATAACACATTATAGTGAATAACAGCTGGTTTATAAATGGGAATGTGGCTGAAAAGGATAATCTAGGGATGTAAATGCCAATTGACAGAAAGCTAGAGAATAATCTAGGCACTGAATAATACAGTAAACCCAGAAGTGGATGAGAATTATGGTTGATGGTACAGATGCAACAGTGCCCTTTGTGAACTATAGCAGATGTACATCACTATTGCAAGGAGGTGGGAATGTAGAGAAGCATGGGAAAAATACAGCTGGAGTGACCTGTGGACTGTGGTTAACAGTAATACTGTAATATTTATGCATCTATGCCAAAGATGTACTGTGTTGATAATGGGCGATTATGGAAAAAGTGTACCAAATATACATGATGGAACATGTTTGGTGGTAATAGTCTGATGATATTATCTCATAATCGGTAACAAATATTCCCCCATGGTGTAGTGTGTTGATAGAGGGATGTTGTATGGGAATTCTGCACATATGTATGATTGTTTTTTAAGTTTACAGCTTCTGTCATAAAAATATACATAAAAAAATAATAGGGTTGGTTGGGGAAAAGTACACCAAATGTAAGGTAGGGATTATAGTTAGTAGTAAGATTTTGACAATAGTCTTTCATAGTTTGTAACAAATGTCTCACAATGATACAAGGTGTTGTTGGTGGGTTGATGTGGGACCCCTGTATGATAATATGCATGTAAGCTTTGTAAGTTCACAACTTTTACTATACACTTATTGCTTATATATGTTCATATATAAATGATATAATAATTGGGTGGGTTGAGGGGAAAATACTTCAGTTAGTAGTAATATTTTGAAGATACTCTTTAATCATTAGTTAAAAATATTTCACAGCAATGCAAGGTTCTGGTGGTAGGGTGAGGTATGAGAGCCCTGTATGATGTTATGTATGTTTATTTTGTAAGTTCACAATTATTACTATACACTTATTGTTTATGTATGTTCATGTGTGAGTTATATGTTTCAATTAAAAAAATTTGTTTAAATAAATGAATAAATTGAATGTTTGCATGCTGAAGAAACATGGTAGACACCACCTTAATCAAGTTATCAAAGTTTACATTACCAATAATGGGACAAATTGAAATCTTAGGTAGTTGATTAAGAGGCAACGAGAATAACACAGTATTATTTCATTATATCCCTTCCAAAGATGCACAACCTGAATCTGATTGTGTGTAAATGTCAGACAAACTCAAATTGAGGGA
>JAQZBX010062007.1:0-16987 GCA_029593785.1 Cabassous unicinctus
AACGCAAGACTCGCCCGGTGCTCTAATCCAACTAGGCCTAACAGGCACGTACAGACCCTGCTCCCGGCAGCAGAGACGCATCCTCCACACGTGCCCAGCAGAGACCACCTCTCAGGTCCCAAAGCAAGCCTCAGAAAATTCAAATATACTGAAATCACAGTGTATCCCCAACAGTGGAATGAAGCTAGAAATCAATAACGGGGAGAAATGGAAAATTCACAAAAATGTGGAAATTAAACAACGTACTTTTAAACAGCTAAGAGGTTAAAGAGGAAATCACAAAGGAAATCAGGAAATATCTTGAGGTAAACAAAATGAAAATACAACACACCAAAATGTATGGGATGCAGCAAAGGCAGTGTTCTGAGGGAAAATTGTAGCTCTAAATGCTTACATTAAAAAAGAAGAAAGATTTCAAATCAGAGACCTAACTTCAAAACTGGAGGAACTAGAAAAAGAAGAGCAAACTAAACCCAAAGCAAGCAGAAGGAAAAAAATAACAAAGATTAGAGTGGAAATAAAGGGCACAGAGTACAAAAAAACAATCAAAAAACCAGAAGTTGGTTCTTTGAAATGATCAATAAAATTGACAAACCTTTACCTAAACTGACAAAGATAAAGAAAGACACAATTAACTAAAATCAGAAATGAAAAGGGGGCATTCCTACCGACCCCACTGAAATAAAAAGGTCTATCAGAGGACACTGAACACACAGAACAGCAAACTGGATAACCTGGATGAACTGGACAAACTCCTAGAAACACAAAAACTACCTACACTGACTCAAGAAGAAACAGAAGACATCAGCAAACCCGCATATTAAAGAGGTGGGATCAGTGATCAAAAGCCTCCCAACAAAGAAAAGTCCAGGACCAAATGGCTTCGCAGGAGGCTTTAACCAAACATTCCAAGAGGAACTGACACCAATCCTGCTCAAGTTCTTCCAGAAAATTGAGACGAGGGAACGCTATGTAATTCATTCTATGAGGCAACATCACTTATACCAAAGCCAGGTAAAAACACAAAACGAAAAAAAATTACAGACCAGTATCTCTTATGACTGTCAATGCAAAAATCCTCAACAAAACGCTAGCAAACAGATCATACACCCTGATCAAGTGGGACTTACCCCTGGCATGCGAGAGTTTCAACACAAGAAAATCAATTAATGTAATACATTAACAGAACGAAACGAAAAACCACGTGATCATCCCAACTGACACAGAAAACACATTTGACAAAATCCTCCTTGATAAAAAACATGTAGGAATAGAAGGAAACTTCCTCAACATGACAAAGGGCATGTATGCAAAGCCCGCCGCTAACGTCCTGCTCAGTGGTGACAGGCTGCAAACTCTCCAAGATCGGGACCCAGACAAGGTGCCCCTGTCACCACTGTCATTCAACACTGCACTGTAAGTTCTTCCCAGAGTAGGCAGGAAAAAAGAAAAGCATCCAAACTGAAAAGGAATAAGCAGAACCTTCCCGATTTGCAGGAGAC
Source organism: Cabassous unicinctus (assembly GCA_029593785.1). Taxonomy (NCBI): domain Eukaryota; kingdom Metazoa; phylum Chordata; class Mammalia; order Cingulata; family Chlamyphoridae; genus Cabassous; species Cabassous unicinctus. The sequence goes on from JAQZBX010062007.1 coordinate 1,503, forward strand.
ACGTTCCTATACACAAAAAATCCTGAACAGTCCACAAAAAAGCTCCTAGAAGTAATAAGCGAGTCCAGCAAAGTGGTGGGGCACAACACCCAAAAATCAGTAGTGTTTCTGTACAGCAGTAATCAACAGTCAGAAGAAGAAATCAAGAAAAAAGTTCCATTTACAGAATCAAATATCTAGGGAAGACTCTAACCAATAACATGAAGGACTTGTATGCAGAAAACTACAAAACATTGCTAAAAAGAAGTCAAGGACGACCAAATACGGAAGGACATTCTGTGTTCATGGACCGGACGACGAAATGTTGGTAAGATGTCAGTTCTACCCAAAGTGATTTACAGATTCAATGCAATCCCTTCAAAATTCCAACAGACTTCTTTGCAGAATTGGAAAAGCCAAGGACAAAATAATATGGAATATTATTTAGTCATAAAAAGAAATGAAGCTCTGATGCATGTGACAATACAGATGACCCGTGAGTCAGACAGAGAGGACAACAGCACACGGTCTCGGTGGCAGGAAACACTGGGAACAAGCGCCTCACGGAGGCGGAGAACCGCGGCTACCAGGGGGAGGGGGTGGGGGGCGGCGAGCTGAGGCCGGGCCTGAGGGGCGGCGGGGGCGGCTGTCTGCCCACGGCGGAGCTGGACACACGGACGTCCGCTCAGGAAGGGGAGTGTGGGAGGCCTGGGCTGCGCTGCGTCCAGCTGCCGCTTGCAGAGCCACTGATTTCAAAACGTCAACCCACTGAAATCTGTGTTTACAGAGAACATTTAAGGAAAGCATTGGTTTTAATAGCAAAAGAAATCAATAAACAACAAAACATACATGAATGTCCTTAACGTGAAACAGAAATCATAGCTCTTCTGGCATGTGGTAACTGCTTAATGTTATAAATAACTATCAACAGGTATTTTTAAAATTGACAGAAGTTGTCTCTGACATTATGTAAGAACTAGTTAAAAGACATAATTAAAAATCTTAAAAGCAAAACAAACACAAAACAAAAAAACAAAGAACACCAAAAATGTATGCAATTACACCACCTAGAATTCTGGCAGAAATCCCTTCAAAGGTTTCTCTTTGGTCATTTAATGCCAGGGGAAAGGAAAAAAAACATTTCTCAAAGAGATACTTGTAATTTTTATAAATGAATGAGGCATTTAAATATCTAGAATACATAAGAAAATGTTTTAAAAATACAGAAAACCTTACTAATTATACATTATTATTATTATTGAACGAAGGCATTTGTTTGTTTCACCTGTGACCTTTCACCATCTATGCACAAAATAAATGTCAACAGCACTTTTAAAACAAACAAAAAAGCAACGTGTGCCGCGGAGTGGAGCACTGGGGCTGCAGGAAGTCTGTTTACGTCTGGGCCTATTTGCAGCAAAACCCGGAGGGAGCCGTGGAGGGGACACGCCGCGCCCGCGGGCTCCCCGTGGGGACAGGGCCAGGCGCGGGCACAGGGCCAGGCTGCGAGAGCAAAGAGAGAACTGCGGGAAACAGATGAGCTGGGCTGGAATCTCAGCAGCGCTGACCCTTCCTCTCCGAGAGGACGTCCAGAACAAGGCCAAGCTCTGAGAAGAGAACCCTGCTCGGCCAGCGCGGGGCACGACGGAGGAGGGTTACAGGGACGGCGCCGGGAGGCCATGGCTGGGCTGCGGCGACAGCCTCGAGGGAATCCCTGCGGCTGCTGGGCCTGAGGCGGGCCTCCGGGTCTGCCACATTCGGCACTGGTCAGTGGGCCTTACTCTGGAATTCACGCACCCCAGTGTGACAGGGTCAGGCTCATTTACAGGTCCTCCACTCATGGCTCTTCTGCCCCTTTTACCTGAACCCATAATTAGCACTACACTTGATAAGTACACGTCCCAGAGACTCAACTCTTTGGTCCGTCCATGTGCCAGCTGAGCCCTGAATCTCAGCAGAGTCTCAACACCTCCTCTCCAGTTCACTGGACTCACCCAGGACAACTAACAGGAGAGGATGATGGACAGCGACCATCCCAAGGAACAGAGAGTCTATAACTGGAAGCAGGATATTCCCACCCACCTGCCCTGTGGGACCTAGGCCCCCTCCCAATTAAAGGCAGAGTGGGCATCACCGCCCCAGAATCCTCAGGATCGGGGAATGAACAGTGGGCTGTAGACTTACTATTCCACTACAGACCAAGTCTTCTGATAGTGAGTCTACTTATTAGCAAGAGCCTCCAGGCCACACGTCTGCAGCGTTTTATCACGTCTGATGCAAACCTAAACGACGGCGAGGGCCCGAGGCGGGCGGGGCCAGCCACCAGCGCGGCCGAGGCCCAGTGGGAGCCCACGCTGGGCACACGGCGCCTCCTGCATCCCGGCTGGCAAAGCTGGCACAAATGGACAAGGCCCAGCAAGAAAGCTCACTAGTGAGAAGTTAGCAAGATACGCCCTCACCGCCCAGCTCCGAACCTTTGCCAAACGGCCTTCAGCACGTTTCACAGACGTCGGCTGAAGTGCCGAAGTCACCACACAAAAGCCTTGAGCGGGCCCGTCCGCCCGTCTGTCCGGTGGCCCTGGAGGCCAGACCGGGTGGAGAGCACAGTCTACGCAACAGGCTTCCCGGGGAGGCCGCTCCTCGGGGCACCGCGATGCGCGGGTCCAGCAGCACGCACTGGGCAGGGGGCCGCCGCGGGCGCTCGGAACGTGTGGGCTTCACTGTCGTGTGAGAGACGCCACAACCCGGGCATAGCAACGGCATGGAATCAAGTCCTCATCCCTTTTTTCTGGTCACATGACAGAAAAATCCCAAAAGTAGACCCACCACTAAGTAGTTTGGCAAGTCCAGGTACAGGGAAAAACATGCTAAAATTTAAAATTTAGAAGAAATTAAGAACGCATGAATTGTTCTTTCCCAGGAACATAAAACTCAGAAAAACAATGTCCCAAACAAAACTCACTGCAAACACAGTTTAATCGGCTCATAAGGCACTTCTTGCTGACAAACAGACCACAAAATATAAAGGGTAAGGGCCTGAAAAATACTACCTGCAGGAAGCTTGGGGACAGAAGGCCGGACCTGCCCCCCGCGCTTACTGCTGCAGTGAGGACAGCGGCTCCCAGCGGCCCAGGCCACGCTGCCTGACAGCCTGGCCTGCGGCAAGGCGCGAGGCCTACTTCCCAGCCCGACCACCGCCCTGGCCCGTCAGGAGGCTCGGCAGTCGGCTCCGGGATGCCGTGCTTCCAGGCCTCCTCGAGGGGAAACTCAAAATCCACCGTTCAAAGGTCAAAACGTGATCCCCAGACGGCCTGGGCACTGGCCTCTCCTGCCGAGAAGCTGCCCCAAGCCCACCGCCTGGTCACGCGTCCCACGGAGCACGCCAGCCCTGAGAGCAGGTGTGCAGGGGACGCCCGTGGACTCCGGATTCACAAACCAACCCAACACCTGCCCTGCCCTGTGCCCCCATCGCGGCGCCGGGGGCATGGCGGCTACACGCTCAGGCAGTCAAGCAGGCCCCGACCAGCCCACTCCTCAGTTAAACGACGACCACCTACTCGTTTACTGCAAAACCAGGCAAAGACCACAATCGCAGTGAGCCAGGTAGGTAAACACCCGCTGCCCATTTCCACATACCATTAAGTTTGTCACACTGTCCAATGCTGATAAGTTTTTGACTCTTCGTCATAATGATGCAAGGGATATAATTTCCTCATTTTGCAAAGAAAGAAACTCACTCGAGGTCCCAACAGAGATAAGGGGCAGAAGCAGGATTCAAACCTGGGCAAGCCTGCAGCCACGCCAAGACACCCTCCAGGACCCCTGCGCGATCCACACGTCTGCGTGAGCCCTACCCACACGTTAGGTTCTGCAGGAAGCCACGGCGAACAGCTGAAGGTAACTCAGCTCTCCAACGGGGAGGCAGAATCATCTCTCCACGTCCTCTTCCTAGGCCAGCACCGGCTCTGAAACTGGCCCCCGCACAGCTCAGCCGCGGCTCCAGTGGCCACGACAGGCACGGCAGAGGCGCTCGAGCCAGACACGGACACGGGGCCGTCCACTCAGGCCTCCCCCTGGCTGTCAAACGCAGGGACAGCTCCAAGGCCTTCCAGCTCTGCTTCCTCTTGATCGTGAGGCTAAAGGGCAAGGAGATCGTGCTAGGACAGCGCAGAGGTCACAGATAAAATCTCGCCTGGGCCCCTGGCCCCGACCTACCTCGAATGTCCTGAAGGTTGCCTCTGAGGCCAGGGGAGCAGCTCAGCAACACAGCCCCCCACATCCAACCCTCCCTTACGCGGCCAGGGACCCCAAATGCTTCCCGGCTCCAGGTCAGCGCCTAACTCGCGCGGCCAGCCCACGGCGCCACAGCCACGCCTGCTGCAGTCCCCGAAAACCGCAGGTGAGCAACCATCGCCCGAGTGCGCAAGCCGCCTGCTCTCCTGGGCAGCTCTGCCGGTCCCCAGATCCTCCCGAGGAGTCTCCCCACCCCCAGAGCACGCCACCCCGCCCGCCCCTCCCCGTGCTTTAGCGCCAACCCCCTGGCCTCACTCCAGCCCAGGCCGTCTCAGCGCCTGGCTCAAATCCGGGTCTGACCAGAACCAGGCTGCCAGCAGCAGCCATATCAGTCGCCTCGGAGGTTTATCAGATGAACTTTGGTTTTCATCCAAAAGTTAAAAATAGACCATTTCTCAGGCATCCCAAAATCTGCAGTGTGACTAAGGAGACCTGCATGGAGATGAAACTGGTTTATAAATAGCACTGTTTTCCTCTTGTGAGGACACTGGCAGCAAAGAGGAAGCCTTTTTTCAGAGCGTGGTGGCCTCATATGTATCATAATCCACGGAGGTGATAAATTACACATAAATGACAAAAAAGGAAAGGCGAAGAATGCCAGCTGAAAGCAAGCTACCAGCTTGCGCCTCTAGCCCGCCACTCAGGGCAGCCTACTCGTAGGGGACGCCGGCCCTCTGCCTCGCGTGGTTTACGTCCTGAGCAGGGAGCCAGGAGAATTCTGCATCCCTCAACACGCATGGGAATCCGGGGCTTTCTTGCAGAGTTTTCTAGCGAAAAAATTCACTGGAAAAGCCTGAAATCTTTAATGTAGCCCACAAATCAGATCAAAACTTCCCGGGAAGGAAGCAGTTGTGGCTCAAGCGGTTGGGCGCCTGCTTCCCACATGGAAGGTCCCGGGTTCCGTTCCCGGTGCCTCCTAAAAACAAAAAAACAAGCAAACAAGTGAAAGAAAAAGAACCAACTCAGGGGAGCCGACGTAGCTCAGGGCTTGAGTGCCGCCTTCCCGCATACGAGGTCCCAGGTTCAAACCCTGGTCCTCGGTCCCTAAAAAAAAAACCTGCTGGTGACGAGGCTGCAGGCACCAGGCTCTGGTCCCCACACAGCCCTTTCTGACTCAAACGGGACAGAAGGACCCACAGCTTTTGATGCTCACAGCTCAGCGGAGCCGAGGGGAGTGTGGGGTGGGGTGCGTGGCAACCGTGTCCGGGGAAGGGGCGCTGCGGCCCTGGGCCGGGACGCAGGGAAGGGCTCGAGGCCGCTCGGCACCGGCAGCTCAAGTAGCATGAGCCACGCCGCTCGAGTGGTCCCAGAGCGGGCAGCAGTGCCGGCACTCCGCCAAGATGAGGTAACAGATCCCTGTGACTTTGGCCTATTGCTACACTGGAAAAATCAGCAATTTGTCCAAAATTGGTACAATCCTTCTCCGGGCTTCATACATTTCCGAGAAACACTGCTTTCTTGAAATTTCTGCCAAAAATTCAAAATCCCTGCCTTAGCTTTCCTGACCCCACAATTGGTGCTGCCACCACCCACTTCTAGGCTATTCAGGGCAGTTCAGTATGGCCTCAGAACAACCCAAAGGAAAATGAGCAAAATGGGCAGAGTTCACAGAGAAAGAAACACACAGAGCCGAGGACATTCACAGTCAAAGGGATGCAACTCAGAGGAGACCTCTCCAATGGTCAAAAGCCAAAGCACTTGATAAAAACCCCAGGGCTGGTCACAGCAGGAGAAACAGACCCTCCCGCACTCACTGCTGGGAGGGAGAAACCGGTGAAAGCACTGTTGCAATATCCACCACTTTTGCACATATTAGAGAACCCCAGCAATTCTACTGCTAGGAATTTATCTAAAAATACAACATATATGGACAAAGATTAACTGCAGCACTGACTGTAGTAGGGAAAATTAGAAATAAGTAACCATCACTAGGACACGGGCTAAATAAGTAAAGGACCATCCATATCACATAATGGAATAATATGAGGCTGGTAAAAAAAAAATGGGATGAGGGAGAGACGGTTCATAAATACTAACAGGAAAAGATGTGTATTGGGTGATAAAAATATACAAAACAAATATTTACTACATGAACCCATTTTTTAAGAATTACATTTACATATTTTCTGATATACACAAAAAATTCCTGGAAGGGCTTATTTGCCAAAAACGGTTCCGAGCTGTCCCCTCTGGGGAGCAGACCTTTGCTTCCCACCACAAATCCTTCCCCATTGGTGTTTTTATGTTTTGACTTTGGTTTCTCGCATGGGCACGCGTAACTCTAATATCAGCTTTTAATGAGGGCTGGAAAATGTTGTTCAATCTCAGGGTCTCCCCAGCACTGAAGGGCTGAAAAAAGCGGGTGATGGGTGGCCTGGGGACACGGGGGCTCCTGCCTGGGTGGGAAGGCAGACGGCGGCCGCAGGCAGCTCCGGCCCTGAGGGACAGGACAGCGCCACGTGCCCGGAGCCCCCAGGCCCAAGCCAAGGAGCACAGAGGAGGTCAGGGGGCAAGGAGACCTCAGAAGCCAGTGCGGCAGCCTCGGCTCCCAAGGCGTCGCCGTCCACTGAGCACAGGCCGTCTGCATCCCAGCAGGTCCTCTGCCCACATTTCTGCTTTAGTGCAAAACACCTTGGGGAGCAGGTGGGGCCTGTGGCCCAGCACGAACCAGGTCCCAGGTTCAACCCTGCTTTTGGGGTTTCTGCTTCTGTGTGGCCCCACGCCTACCGCAGGCACCAGCGAGGGCTGCTCAAGCGCGCCGCCCAGCTCAGTGGGCAGGACGGCAAACCCAGCGCACGCAGCCTGCGGCCAGGGCGCCTGCCCTCCACGCCGCCACGTCCTGCTGGTAAATGGGGGCGTGACCAGCACCCACGTGTCAGGGACTAAAGTGCCTCACAAGTGCACGGCCACAAAAGGCACCAAATACAAGCCAGGTGCTAATTCTGCGGTTATGAACTGTGCCACACCTGTTCAGCCTTGACTCTGAATTAAATCTCTTGCCTGAGAGTGCTCTGAACATATTAACTATTTAAGCCGTAACTTCCAAAAAAAAGACGGAAAGGCAAAGAACAATATTGGAGAAAATTAACACGGAAATATGACAAGGGTATATTTACATTCCAACAGGGTGTTCACAAATTTTCACTGTTCAAGCCCAAGACGAGGCCGCATGCTGAGACCCCGCGGAGCTCGCTGGCAGGAAACCCTTCTGCCAAAGCGGCTCTCCGAGAGTGTGCCTCTTTGGACTGGGACCCATGGTTTTCCCGGGACCTTAGTTGCTTGCATCTTGTCTTCTGTAAATCAAAGTGCACTGCTAGTGAGATCCATGAGCGCAGGGGAAGACGTCACGGGAAAGAGAGCAGGTGTGCGAGGCGGCGGCGGAGAGGGGCGTGCAGGGCACCAGGGGCCGGGGCAGGAGGCTGCTGGTGTGCACAGCTCCCAGCCAGCCAGCGTCTCGACCACGGGGCGCCAACTCCGTCCCGTGCAGGAGCAGGCAGTCCACGCAGAGGGAAAATCCATTCTAAGAGCTTTCTTCCCGGCAAAGTCCCAGCATCCAGCACCAGCAAAAGATTTCTAAGTTGTTGTATGAATCCAGAGTGCAGTCAGAGGCTGCCAAGGCGCGAACGCTCCCTTCCCCTCTCCTACTGGGCTCGTCCGCTCACCCCAGCCTCTCCGCTGGACAGTGGAGGTGGACATCTCCACCCTCAGGTTCCCTCCCACCCTGTGGGGCACGCATCACCCCAGACCAGCAGGCCATGTGCCGATGGGGAAGCCAGCGCCTTGCGGTGACGCCGGCAGCACGGCTGAGGACCCCGGGCCCTCCCCACTGCCCCTGGCCCTGGGCCTTGCGCCCTGGTCCGGCTGGAGGCACTGGTTCCCGGGCAGAGGCCCCTGCCTGGCCTCCAGCCTGAGACCACACCACTCAGGCCCACAGGAGACGAGCGTCTGCCCAGCTCAGACCTTCTGCCCACGGGGGCTGGCCCAGGGGAGCCCCCGTTCCCAACCGTGCTTCCCAGCCTCAGAACAGCCTCAACAGCCTCTGCGTGCTGTGAGACAGCCTCGAGGTCGCCATCGACACCCCACCAAGAGCGCACCCTGCAAGTGCTGGCCAAGCACTGGTCACCAGCCTAAGGGCTTCGGCGCTGGTGCAACCCTCACCCAGCGCCCAGGGCAGGCGCAGGAGGACGAGTAAGCTGGCCGAGGTCACAGAGCCCTCTGCCCCGAGGCCTCACCCTCTGACCCCCACACTGTGCCCTGGCTGCACCCAATGTGGATGCTGCGACACCTCCCAATGGGTCGGGACGCGTTCAAATGTTCTAGAACCAAGGCTACGAGGACCCAGGTAGATGAGCCACGGGGCCAGCAGCCCTCCCACACTGCTTGCTGCGACCGCCCCAGGGCCACGGAGGCTTTGGCCCCGACTGCGCTTTAGGGCCTCCGGCGGGGGCTGGGACCAAGCCACCCACAGACAAGGGCCTCAGGGGGCAAGATGCGCCCTTGGAGGCGCAGCTGCCAGCAGCACCAGGGGCAGGCGCAGGGCAGCGCCCCCCACACTCTGACTGGGCCACAGTAAGTGAACCCCGCGTCCCTGCTGAGGATGGAAAGGCCTCCTGTAAGGCTCCCTGGAAGGGGGCGAGGCTCCCCAGCGCCACGGGGCCGGGGCCCCAGAGTTCAGCCTCGCCAGGCCCCAGCTCTGGGCCCCGCAGGCACACACACAACTGGAACAAGCTTTACAAAACGCCTAAAGGCGGGTGTGACGAAGTGACCAGTCACTTCTCGACCCCACGCAGCTCGGCCGACTGGCCGACCTGAAGACTGCGGATTCCACCCTGCGTTTGGAAAAGGTCTGGCCTACCTTAGACTCACAGCTCTGCAGGGAGACGCCTGTCCTCAAACATTCCACCCTGGTGTGCCCCAGCCAGCCGCTGCCCACTCCTCGTCTGTTGGATAAAAGGTGGGAGAAGAGGAGAGGGAAGAGGTGGGAAGGAAGGACCTGGACAGAGAAGCGGCAGCGCGGCCTCCAGCCGTCCCGGCCGCACCCACCTCCCCAGCTGCCAGACCCTGGCTCCTGGCTTCGGGCCACATGTGGGCCGCTTGCTCTGGACCCTGGAAAGCTGCATTTCAGAAGCAGCCGACACGCAGGCGCTTTGGGCCTTTTCTGGACAAGAACCTTACCCAAGTCGCTGACCGGCTTGTCTGGGGCTTTCTCTAGCACTTTTCTCACAAACCCCATTCCCAAGGGGCTTTTTACACGAGGACCAGCGTTCAGTACAGTGGAGTGAGCGTCACTCGCGCTTCCCAGGGCTTTGGTGAGGACGCTCCCGAGTCCTGCAGCTCTGCTCCGAAGCGCCGCAGGGAGCTGCACGCGCTCTGCTCCCGCCACGCCTGGGGAGGGGATGGCACCCAGCCAAGCTCCAGCGCCCGTGTCCCTCAGCACAATCAACCACTACGCCCCCCGGCGTCCCTGAGACGAGCGGCCCCTGGCCCTGCCCAAACCAGCCAACGCCCTGCGGCTGCCCCTGCGACTCGAAAGGCCGGTCTCCTTCGGGGTGGTCTCCTTCGGGTGGCCGGCGTCCCAGCCCACAAACAGCCCCGCACACCGGGCGCTCCTGGCCGTCATCAGCCACCGGCCGTGCTGCGCCAGGTGCTCTCCATCTCGGTTTGTAAAACAAGCTTGCGAGTGGCATGGTCATCTCTTCATTTCACAGGTTGGCCCAAGTTATACAGAAGCCGCCATTTTAACCACGGCCTAAGTAAGGCTGAGCTCTGTGCACCGGGCCTCACCTCTCCAGCGGCAGCCTCAGGCCCTGCCTGGGAAGATTCTTCCCATCTCTCCACCCCTCCCCTTCCCAGCCGTGCCGGCCCACCCCCCTCAGCCCCCTGCGGTCCCCCCAGGTTTCTCCCAGGAAGAGGAAAGGGCCTGCACAGGGTCCCCCAGCAAGTGAAGGCACAACAAAGACCAGGAGTGCCCAGCCCTCCCCCGGGCCCCCCACAACTCCATGCAGCAGGACATACACGCTGGGGGTAAAGCCCCGAGACACATACCGTGTGGAATAAACCTTGGCAAATAGGAAGCATTATCGAAATACAAAACCTTAACTCGAATCCTTAGCACTTTCAATTTTTCTTGGGAAAAAAAAGTGTGTGTATTTCTTAAGCACTATGCATTCCTCAGCTGCTTCCTTCAATTCATAAAACCCGAATCATGCAATAAACGATAAACAAATTTCACCATCACCAACCACCATAAGCCCCAATAAAAAAATCTGTTACAAGCCTAAATGTGCCAAAACATTCCTACCATCCTGTGGGAAACAAATGGATTCTGCCGACACTGGGTGAAAACCCGGGGTTCTAGCTCAAGGGTCCTGTCTGGTCGTCACAGCAACTACCGCGGCCCCAATTGCCAGCCAGTTACCTGGACGCTTGTGTGCCACTTATGCGATTCCCAAAACACTGCTTTTCTTATATTTCCCTAGCCTTCAAACTGCAATTATTCGTCAGGGGCAACTGAGGACACTAGGTAGGCCTGGCACCCAGCAGAGACAGAGGGCTGGGCAGAAGCCCCCGCTTGCCACCAGGGACAGGGGCTCCTAGGACCACCTCCTAGAGCGCTGCGCCCGGGACCCCCAGCGCCTCGGGCTACCCCCCCTGCGCCCTGGGCTAACCCCACAGCGCCCACTCTCCCGGCGCCAGTACCTGGGCCCCCCACAGCGCCCTGGGCTCCCCCCACAGCGCCCACTCTCCCCGCGCCCCACCCCACAGCGCCCACTCTCCCCGCGCCAGGCCCTGGGCCCCCCCACCCCAGCGCCCCAGGCTCCCTGCGCCAAGCAGGGGCCCCAACTCCTGGAGACGGTCGCTAGCCGGCCGGGGCGCGCCCCTCCTGGACAGAGCCCCCCAGGCTCGCCTCCGCGCTCAAGGCCTCCGCCTCCCTCCCGCAGCCACGACCCCGAAAAGGCCTCCGCGGCGCGGCCCACGAGCTCCGCCGGGCCCCGCCGGCGCACTGCGCCCCTCCAGCCCTCGGCCGCGGCCGCGCAGGTACAAGCATCACTCACCCACCCGCGCGGGAAGCGTGCGGGGCCGCGCTGCGGAGCCGACCCCAGGCGGCGCGGGAGGCCAGGGCAGGGGCGGGGCCTGGGGGCGGGGCCAGCGGGAGGGGCGGGGCGCCGTGTCTGCAAACCCGCCGGCGGCCAGCCCGCGGCGATGGGTGGTGCCGGGGCGGGGCCCGCAGGAGGGGCGGGGCGCCGTGCCTGCAGACTCGCCGGCCGCCATCCCGCGGCGAGGGGCGGGGCCGGGGCCCGCGGGAGGGGCGGGGCGCCGTGCCTGCAGATCCGCCGGCGGCCAGCCCGCGGTGAGGGGCGGGGCCCGCAGGAGGGGCGGGGCGCCGTGCCTGCAGACCCGCCGGCTGTCAGCCCGCGGCCGGGGGCGGGGCCAGCGGGAAGGGCGGGGCGCCCGTGTCTGCAGACCCGCCTGCTGCCATCCCGCAGCCGTGGACCGGGCCTGCGGGAGGGGCGGGACCGCCTTTCTACGCCAGCCGCGCGAGCTGGACGCGAGGCGGTCAGCGCAGTTAGACCGCCCCGGGGGCGGGGCGGCGCTAGGGGGCTCCCGGCCCCCGGGTGACTCGTCAGTTTTCAGCGCCCCCCCGGCCCCTGGCGGAGGAGCCCACCTTCCCTTTACTGCGGGGAGGGCCCTTCAGCCACGTTTCTGATTTTTCTCCCCCAGAGCCAAGGTCGTATATTTTCTTGAGAGTCTGGATTGGCGTCTGGGAGCAGAGGGGCTTCACCTCCCCCGACTTTTCCTGAGCGGTGGGCTGCACCTGGGCCCCCGCCTTTGGAGGCGAGTCTCCACTTGGTTTCCCAACATTAGGCCCCGCTATCCGCCGTCCAGACGATCAGAGCAGTCGTTTCAAAGCCTCTGCTTCACTCGTTCACCCAGTACCTACCACAGGCCTTCCCGACCCTGGGCGGAGGCGCTCTGAGCCACAGAGACCCGTCCCTGTGCTTTGGAAATGCCCAGGTCATGCAAAGATACCAGGTACGAGGCAGTGCTTTCTGGAGAGCAAAACTGCAAGTGCAAAGGTCCTGAGGCAGGCCCCTGTGGGTGGCTGGAGGGGCAGCACAGGCCAAATATTTAGGGTCCTGTAGGCCAAGGCAAGGGGTTTAGATATCACGCCAAGAAAGGAATTAAATCTGGAAATTATATGAGTCGGTTTACACTTTTAAAAACATCGCTTCTGTGCCAACTATGGGAGGCAGGAGCAGAAGCGAGGCGGCTATTTCAGGGAACCCGGAGAGCTGGAGGGGGCTCAGATGCTGATGGGATGGGGGTGGTTGGTGAGAAGGGGGAAAATTTGGGATAAATCCCATAGACTTGCGGATGTTTGAAGGAGCAGGTAATGCAATGCAGGAAGGTAGATTCAAAGGTGAGGTCAGGGCTTGGGGCTTGAACAGCTTGAGGGTGGCGGATGCCTTCACTGAGCCCAGGAAGAAAGGGGACACGGGTTTAGAAGGAAAGTCAGGATGCAGGCGGGGCCGCCCAAGTTTGCGAAGCTCCTCAGCCCCCAGACTCAAAGAGGCCGGAACGGGTGGGCCTGGGAATGGGCGTCCTCTGCGCGGGGCTGCCCGGGGCGCGCGGCCTTCGGCAGGCCGTGGGGAGCTCCCACCTGGGCAGCCGGTCCCTCCTCAGAGGGCACCGCGGGGACAGACCTGGGGCGCACGGCCCGCCCCTCCTCTCCCCTCCCCTCCCTGCCACCGGGAGCTGGCCTCGGGGTCCAGAAGGCTGCCCTGTGGGGAAAGCTTTTCCAGGAAGCACTTCATGCAGCGTAAGTGACGCCATTGCTTAAAATGTTGAATTATTAAACTTTTGAAACTGGAGCTCCAAAAACATAAGAAAATCCGGTCCAAAGCCCTCTGCCTACAAATGATAAAACTGGGGTACAGGGCAGGGCTGGCCCAGCCCCGAATCTGCGGCTTAGCAGGGCCCTTTGCCCCCTCCCCTGCCTCAAGGGAGGCCGCTGTCATGAGGAGAGTCTCAACAGGGCCAGGAAGGCCAGGAGGTTTTTTTCCAAAGAAACTGTAAGGAAACACTAAACCGCATTCTGCGCCCATGTGTTTTTATATATATTTTATAAGATGCTTAGATTCCATAAATGTTACACAAAAATTACAGGGATTCCCATGTTCCCCACCTCCCACCCGAATTGGTTTCTGCAGAGGCCTGGAGCCTGGGACCTAGGCCTGGGAGCCCCCCTGCAGGGCCCCGGGCGGCCTGAGGAGCAGGTGCCGGGGGCTCAGGTGACTGGGCCAGAGCTGAGCTGGGTCCTCGGCCAATGGCGGGGGGCGCCGGGGAGGGGGGCGCCGGGGGGCTCGGGCAGCCCCACCCGCGGGGTCGGGCGCGCAGAAGCGGCCTCCACGCCGCCCTTTTCGGCACGTGGGCGCCCACGTGAACCCCCAGGGAAAGCGCCCCTCTTTGTCCTGGGAACCACCGCGTTTTGCAGACCACCCACCACAATTAAGGGGCTCTGCCTCCTGACCACGGAGGTGGGCTGGGGGCGCCCCTCTTCCCGGCTGAGCCCTCAAGGGGCTGAGCTGAAAGCCTCGGCCTCGCGGGGGGCGCCTGAAGCCATTGCAGCCCGTGGGGGCCGCGCAGCCCCGAGATCGCCCCGCGTGGGCGTGGGCCGGGGGGGGCGTCCGGAGACCGCGGAGGCGCCCCCAGGGCCAGGGCTGAGGCCCAGCAAGCCCGGGGCGGGGCGGGAGGCGGGGACTCCAGCCCCCCCGCCGGACCCCGGACCCCCGGAACCCTGGTGCTCCGGGACCCCAGCCCCGCGCACGCACCAGCTCTCGCCAAGCGGCGCCGGGGCCACGGGCCACCCACCCAGCACCCCGCCCGGGCCTGCGCGCGTCACACCCCATCGCACACATGCGGGAGCTTTTTCTAGAATGTTCTCTCCTTCACAGTCTGACAGACTCGAGTGCGAGTCCCGCGCAGGCCTGCTGCAGGGAGGGGGCTCGGGGGTCCAGTGAGAGGCCACGGGCCAGCTCCGGGCGCCCACTCGGGGAGGGTCTCACACTGTTGCCCAGGGACCCCGCCAGGCGCCCTTGTGCGGGACGCGGGTCGTCCGCTCACTGGCTCGGGGCGAGCGAGCAGGGCGGCATCCCGACGACGTGCGGCAGGAAAGCTCCTGGTACCTGCCCGGCACACGCGGGACGTGGCGCCCAGGCCACCGGCCTGCGGGACCCCCTCGGCGCGGGTGGGGGCTCTTCACCGGGTGGCTCCGATTAGCAGCCTCGCGTCTTGCTGGGTTTTTCGCTTGTTATTCCCAATGACCAGCATCTCTGGAAAGAGGGCTTCAAAATCATCTGTGCCCCAAGTTTAGCCCCACAGCAACGGGTAGACAAGACGCTCTAGGACGAGGAGCCGTTCCCGGCGTTTGAGGCGCTCTCTTCCCAAGTCACTGCCGCGCTGCTCGCAGGGCCACGCGTGCTTAGGGTTGCTGTGACCCTCCTCAGCCTTGCTCTTTACCCCTTGTTGGGAATGTTTTGTCTGGTATTACTGTAACTACTCAGGTCCTTTTGATTAGTATTTCCATGCTTTTTATTGTAACCTGTGTTGTTATATTTCAAGTGGGTTTCTTGTTGGTCACATTCAGTTGGATATATTTGTTTATCCAGTCTGATCATTTCTAACTTTTAATTGGAGTGTTTACATTTCCTATCAGAGCAGTAAGGTTGGGTTTGAACCTACCATCTTGCTACTTTTTTTCCATTTATCCCCTCTGTTCTTTGTTCCCTTTTTCCTCTTTTCCTGCCTGCCTTTGAATTAAGCATTTTTATGACTCCATTCTATCTCACTATTGGCTCATTAGCTAGGCCTTTTCTCTTTAATTTTTGATTAGTAGTTTCTACACAGTTTATGTCTTTAACTCATCTCAATGTACCTTAAACTGTTATTATACTATTTCATATACATTTTAAAAACCTTATGGGAAGCGGGTGTGGCTCAATGGATAGAGCCCCCGTTTACCATGTGTGAGGCCCGGGGTTCGCTTCCCAGGGCCTCCTTGTGAGGGCAGGCCGGCCCGCGCGGCGCGAGGGGCTGATGCAGCGGGACCTCACAGCAAGGGGGAGATAACCAGACACGGAGAAAACACACAGCGAATGGACACAGCAAACACAAGCAGCAAGGGGGGGGATAAATAAATAAAATAAATAAAT
>JAQZBX010062008.1:0-16982 GCA_029593785.1 Cabassous unicinctus
GGGGGGATAAATAAATAAATAAATAAATCTTAAAAAAAAAAAGAAAAAAGAGGTACTGGGGATTGAACCCAGGACCTCATACGTAGGAAGCAGGTGCTCAGCCACTTGAGCGGCATCTGCTCCCCCAATCTACAACATTTTTAATGGCTGTATCATATTTCATTTGATGGACAGATCATCTTTTAACACAACCCTTAGTGTTTAACACTCAGCTCCTTTCCAGTTTCCGCGATCTTTAACAGGGTTGGCAATCAACCACCTGGAGGATGGCGATTTGGACACACCCTTAACTATTTCCTTGTACAAATTCATGTAAATGATATCACAGAGTGAAAGGCCATGTACATTTTAAAGATTTGGAATTGTCCCCTAGAAGTCTACACCATTTAACCTCCCACCTGTGAGAGATTTTTTTTTTAACCTTGGTCGATTTTTTAGGCAGAAAATTATCTTGGCTTAAATTAATTTTTGATAGCTAATTAGATTAATATTTTAAATATGTTTTCTAACCATGTGTATTGCAGCTTTTAAAAACCACCTATTGAAACAGATGTGGCTCAAGCGGTTGGGTGCCCTCCTCCCACACGGGTGGTCCCGGTTTCGGTTCCTGGTGCCTCCTGAAAAAACAGAAACAGACAGCAAGCCAAACAGAGGAGAGGGCCAGCTCAGGGAAGCTGGTGTGGCTCAGTGGTTGGGTGCCTGCTTCTCACATGCAGGGTCCCGGGTTCAGTCCCCAGTACCTCAAAAAAACAAACAGAAGAACCTACCTACTAATGTCTTTAGTCCATTTTACTGTGGAAGTGTTAGTCTTTTCCTTTTTTACTAATTTGTAAACTCTGAACAGAGTAAGGTTATCAACTCTGCCCTATTTGTTATGAATATTATTTTGCAATTTGCTATTTACCTTTCATTTTAAGTTGTTTAAAACCCATGGAATCAAATCTATAATCTTTTCCTTTTTAGTTGGTATTTTTAATATGAAATCCTTGTTACCAAAAGAATATATAAAGAACCACTCATATTTTCTTCTGGTAATCTTTATGGTTACAGTTAGTTTTTTTAAATTGAGATATAATTCACATACCATAAAATTCACGATTTAAAAATGCACAGTTCAGTGGTTTTTAGTATATTCACAAGGTTGTATAACCATCACCACTATCTTATCTAAAACGTTTCCGTCACTCCATAAAGAAACCCTGTACCTGTTAGCCGCTGCTCCCGTTCTGCCCTCCCCTCATCCCCTGAAACCAATCATCTCCCTTCTGTCTCTCTGGATTTGCCTGTTCTGGACATTTCATAGAAATGGAAGCGTAGGCCGTATGGCCTTGTGTGCCTGCCTTCTTTCCTAAGCTAAGCACAATGTTTTCAAGGCTCCTCCATGTCGCAGCATGGATCAGAAGCTCATTCCTTCTTTCCAAAAAACTTTTATTTTGAGATACTTTCAAATTTACAGGACAGTGACAAAAATAATATAAACCTATACAGAGAACTTCAACACACCTCCTCCCCCCACCAATACCAGATCCACCAGTTTTAACATTTTGCCACATTTGCTGTATCATTCTCTCTATTTATACATCTATCTGTCTGTCTGTCTGTCTATCTTTGCATCAATCCCTTTTCCGAACACGTGAGTACAGGTTGTTCACTTAAGTACAGGCTGAACACTTAATATTGCCATCTGCATTTCCTAAGAGCAAGGATAGTCACTTATATGAGCACCTTAATGCAGTTACCCAGTTCAGGATACTTAGCATTGATGGAGAGCTTACAGTCTATTTTCCAATTTTTTCCTACGTCCCAATAATGTCTTTTCGAGCCTTTTCTTCTCCCTTACTAGATGCTACCCAGGATCATGTGTTGCAGTTAATGGCCATTGTTCCTTTCATTGCTCTCTCTCTCTCTCTGTGGGAACATATACACAACATGAACTTGCCCTTCTCCACTACTCCCAAACATAGCATTCAGTAGGATTAATCATGTTGACAATATTGTGGTACCCTCACCATTTCCATTACTAAAACTTTCCCATCTCCCCAAATAGAAACCCTAACCTATTTTGCATTGATTCCTCATTCTCCCTGCCCTTTGTCCCCTTACCCTCCACCCTACAAGCTGTGCTCTAATTTCTGTCTCTGGGAGCTTGCATATTCTCTGACATTTTCTTTGTAGTTACCATGGGACTTAAATTTAAGATTCTTAATCTATAATACTCTCCTTTGCTTTGATACCAACTTAACTTCAATACTGTACACAAAGTATGTTCCTATACCCCTCCATCCCCCTGCCTTTATGTAGTTCTTGTCACAAATGACATGTTTATACATTATGAGTCCCAAACCACTGATTTCTCATTACATTTTATCTATTTGCCTTTTAGATCCTATAGGAAGTAAAAAGTAGAGCTGTAAACCAAAAATACAATAGTACTGGCATTTATAATTACCCATGTCATTATCTTCACTAGAGAGGGTACTTACTTCTTCATGTGGTTTTGATCTACTGTCTACATCCTTTTCTTTCAACTTGAAGAGCTCTCTTTAGCATCTTTTGTAGGGCCAGTCTAGTGGTGACAAATGCCCCCATCTTTTATTTATCTGAGAATGTCTTAAACTCTATCTCTCATTTTTGAAAGATAGTTTTGCTGGATACAGAATTCTTGGTTGGTGAGTTCTTGCATTCAGTGCTTTAAATATGTCATCCCTCTGCCCTCTTGCCCCCATGGTTTCTTATGAGAAATCAGCATTTAATCTTATTGAGGCATCTTTGTTCATCACACATTGCCTCTCACAGCTTCCAGAAATCTCTCATTATCTTTGGATTGAACAGTTTGATTATAATATGCCACAGCATGGGTCTATGTGGGTCTATCCTGTTTGGAACCATTGAACTACTTGGATGTGCATATTTCTGTCTTTCGTCAAATTTGGAAAGTTTTAAGCCATTATTTCCTTAAATGTTCTCTCTGTTTCTTTCTATATTTTCCTTCTGGGACTCTCACAATGAATGTATTAGTATGCTTGGTGGTTTCCACACGCTCCTCAGGCTGTTCACTTTTCTTCATTCTTCCTTCCTTCTGCTTCTCAGACTGGATGATTTCAATTATCTTATCTTCAAGGTTCCTGATTCTTTCTTCTGCAAACTCCTGTCTGCCATTGAACCCCTCTGGGAATTTTTAATTTCTGTTATTGTGGTCTTCAGTTCTGTTTGGCTCCTTTTCATAATTTCCACTGCTCTATTGATATTCTTATTGTGTTCATTTATCATTTTCCTGATTTCCTTTAGCTCTTCGAGCATATTTAGGACCATATGTTTAAAGTATTTGTCTGGAATGTCCCAGGCCTGAACCTCCTTACTGATGGTTTATAATGGTTCAATCCTTTCCTTTGCCTGGGTCGTCACTTCCTGTCTCTTTGTATGTTTTGTGATCTTTTGTTGAAACCGTGATGTATTGATAATTTAATAGAGCACTGGAATTTAGACAATGTCTAAATTTTGTTCCTTAAGCGTGTATCCAGCTAGTGATATGATAGAGATCTCCTTGATTGCTAGGAGCTAACCAAAAGAAAAAAATAGAAGGAGGAAAAGAAAACACCTTTCCCAATCTTTGCAGATTGACCTGTGCAAGTGCTGCTTCAGGGATTATCCATACAATGAGTGTAAAGAATAGCTCCAGGCCAAAGTGTATGTGCTTCCCTGGTCCTTTCTGTGTATGTATCTTTTCTTGGTCATGTGCCTACGGCCCTAGGAATTCCCCATTTACATGGTTCTAAATGTCCTTTCTTCCCTAGGAAACCATTTCCTCATGGCCCCAGGCACTGAACTGTGTCCTGCAGCAGAAATCCCTTGCCTCAGGTAAAGCAACTTGACTTTTCTCCCACAGTGTTTGTAGGAGAGTTCTATGAACTGCTTTCCACATGCAGGGCAAGTTTGGGGGCTGTGAGTCCCTCAGGCCACCACCAGACAGATTGGGCCAGACATACATGCTCCAAGTATGTGCATGAGGGTTACTCTGCTCCCTCCAGAACTGGGATCAGGTATCCACAGTGGGAGTATGGGCTGGCTCCATGCTGAGTCAGCGAGGCATGGAAGAGGGGCAAGCTAGGGTGCCACAAGAGCCTGCCACCTTTAGGTAACCTTTTCCTGATTGGGCCCTCACCCTATTACTGCAGCCCTTATAACTGTTTTTTGGAGTTTGAGAAACATGTTACTGCCAGTTCTTGCTGGCTGTTCAAAGGTTCTGTGGGGGGACGGAGCTCTGAAGCATCTTATTCTGCCATCTTGAACAAGGTGGGCCCCCTTCATTCCTTTTTATGGTTAGATAATATTCTATTGTGTGGATTTACAAATTGTGTTTATTCACCAGTCAACAGGTATTTGAGTTATTTCTACTTTTTCAATATTATATATGGTGCAATGTTTAAATTTAAATATTTAATCCATTTGAAATTTATTTTGGTGTTAGTTTACAGTAGGGTCTAAAATTTTATTTCCAAAAGTTTGATTGTGGTCCAAATACCACTTTTGAGTGATTCAAAATATCCAGTGATTTGAGATGCCACCTTTAGGATATACTGAATAGTCAAACATACTTGGAGATGTTTTTGGAAACTTCCATCTTTTGACTCAAACCCCAGTATTTCACACTTTAATTATTGTAGTTTTAAAATAGATTTATTGAGGTATAATTTCCACAGAATGGTTATACTGGACAGTGTGGGTGGGCTGCAGGGCAAAAGAGCTCTCACGGTCCCCAGCAGCCAGAAGACTAGCTGCCTGCTTTTAGTGATGATAGGAAGGTACAAATATCATCCTTCCTTCTTTTCTGTTGGTCTCTTTTGAAACCAGATTATTCCATGAGCCAGAAACTAAAGTAAGTTTATAGAATATTTTTTCTCTCTGCCTTTTGCTTAATATCAGTCCCTCTAAAATTTGCCCTTTTTTGTCTTGGTTTTCAGCTTTGTGAATTAAAAAAAATCTTTGTCCGTATTTTCATGGGCATGTCAGTGACAAATTGAGAGAGAGCATGGACGCCATTTTGAAGAGTTCTCTTTAGCATCTCTTGTAGGGCCAGTCTAGTGGTGATGAATTCCTCCATCTTTTATTTATCTGGGAATGTCTTAAACTCTCTCTCATTTTTGAAAGACAGTTTTGCTGGATACAGAGTTCTTGGTTTTGATATGGAGTGGAACAGCTGCTTCAGAGTCGCTTCAGAGGCTGTGTCTCAGGAGAGAGGCTCCTGTAACTCACCTTCACTGCATTTTGGTTTAAATTCACATTTGGACTGAAAGGGACAGAGATAGTGCACAATGAAAAGAGGCTCTCAGAGTCCCAGAATTCCACTGGTGAGAAGCAAGCTGGGAAAACTATGCAGCTGCAGGCACAGGTTACTCTTCATGGAAAAGGAAGGAAAATTCAAGAAGGTAGAACCAAAAGTCCAGAGCCAAGAGCCAAGAGAATCACACTTGAATAGAAATAGAACTGAACTTCCAATATTTGCCAGTCTGGCTTTCAGAACTGCTACAGACCAGTGACTTCTGCATGCCTTTTGTTTTGAACAGGAGTGTCTAAATAGTGGGTATCTTATGCTTGGTCTCACCACTGTATGTTGGGGGTGTGTGTGGCACAGATAACTTGTATTTTTGTTCATAGGTCTTCAGATCTTGAGGACCTGTACTCAAGGAATTCGACTTAAGGAGCTACATCAAGGCCCTCATCTGCATCTGGACCTGATTTAGATGATGAGATTCTAGACTTCAAGCTGCAATGGGGAGCAGATGTGGCTCAAGTGGCTGAGCGCCTGCTTCCCACATGGGAGTTCCCAGGTTCAGTTCCTGGTGCCTCCTAAAAAACAAACAAGCAAAACAAATGAACAAACCTACTCAGGAAAGCCTATGTGCCTCAGTGGTTGAGTGCTGGCTTTCCACATATGAGGTCCCGGGTTCAATCCCCAGCTCCCTGTACCTAAAAAAAAAAAAAAAAAAAAAAGAGCTGCAATGGGATGAGACTTTTGGGGGCCTTGGAAGGGGTGTCTTTTGCATCTAGAAAGAATGTAAATAATTTATGGCCTGAGGGTTTACTTTAATGGTTTAAAAATATCCCCCACAAATTATTGATACTTCTTCCTTCAAGAGGTGGATCTTAATTCTCCTCCCCTTGAGTGTGGGCTGGACTTAGTGATTCACTTTTAACAAATAGAATATGGGGGAAAAGACAGTGTGTGACTGATTCATAAAAGAAATTGAGGGGAGCGGATATAGCGCAGTGGTTTGAGCACCTGCTTCCCATGTACAAGGTCTTGGGTTCAATCCCCAGTACCTCCTGAAAAAAAATTGAGGCTTCTCCCTTGCTCTCCTTCTCACTTACTCTGGGGAAAGCCAGCTGCCATGTTGTCAGAACACTTAAGCAGCCCCATGGATAGACGCACACGGAAAGAAAATGAGGTCTCCTGCCAACAGCTGGCAAGGAACCAATGCCTCAAACCAACCGCTCTGTAAATGATCCCCTGACAGCATCT
The DNA here is from genome assembly GCA_029593785.1 of Cabassous unicinctus. Taxonomy (NCBI): domain Eukaryota; kingdom Metazoa; phylum Chordata; class Mammalia; order Cingulata; family Chlamyphoridae; genus Cabassous; species Cabassous unicinctus. The sequence goes on from JAQZBX010062008.1 coordinate 6,521, forward strand.
TGACTGCAACTTCAGGAGAGACCTTGGGCTAAATGTTTGCTGTTTTAAGTCGCTAGGTTTTGTGGTACTTTGTTACACAGCAGTAGATAACTAATACACACGTACAGCATCATTCTGGCAAAGCTTCATTCCTGACACCTTCTGGAAGTCAGTCAAGAAGGATCCAGGCCAAGGCCTCTCCAGAGACAGAGATCTGCTCAGAGACAGGTACCTGTGTCATAAGCATAACACTCAATGCATCTTTACAAACTGGAAATTTGTGTCACTAACACCCAAATCAAGAAAGAGCTCACTCTCAGCACTCCAGAACCGTCTCTTGTGCCCCCTTCTAGGGCAGTCACTATCTTAACCTCTAACAGCAATGAGTAGTTTTGCCTGTTTTTGTACTTTGCATAAATGGAATTGTACTCTTTCATGTCTGGCCTCTTTCACTCAACATTATGTTTATGAGATGTATCCAAATCATTGCATAGAGTTGTATGCTTGTCCTGTAGTATTGCATTATGTGAAATCCTACAATTTATTTATTATTCATTTTACCGTGAGGGGCATTTGGGTGGTTCCCACTTTTTTTTGCTATTACAAACAGTCCAACTATGAACGTGAAAAGCTAAGTGTTATGAAATGTATATCTAAAGAATAAATTTAACAAATAGAATATGGTGGACTGAAATTGCAGATTAGCTTCCACTTTCAGATATTGAAAAGAAGCAGCAGAATGTTGTAATAATTGAAATTCATGTTCCCAGTAGCTACTCTGAATCACTTCCACTAAAAGTTCCCAATGAAACCATTTGTTCCTACTTATTCAAAGCTCTTGGGGAAGAACCCGGTGCTGCTCTCCAGGCGTTTCCGGCATAGTAAGGGCATAGTAAGGATCGAGGCAGCTGGGATGCAGGTAGTACTCGGCAAGAGCTAAAGAGAAGCCTTAATGAAGGAGTCTGGGGGATGAAGGAGGGCTTCCTGGAGGGGTGGGTCTTGGATAATAGACATAATTAGACCCTCAGAGTTGGGGGTGGGGAGGAAAAAGAACATTTTAAGATGAGGAAATAGGAAGAGGAAAATCACCTCTGTTGGCATCATTTAGAGACAAGCCACCTTCTCACAAATTATTTGAAGAATCTCACAGGCAGGAAAAACAAATCTTCATTCCACTGCTCCCCCCACCAGCTTCCCATTGTTACAGAGCAAGGCAAACGTTTTCTACAAGAAAGAAACCTCAAGTCAGGTACAGCTCTCTTTTTAACCACAGCTTAGTTTTATTAAAGATTAGTATTCTAAAATGGAGATTTAATTTACATGACAAGATACCAAGTTCACTCCTTCATCCATTGAACATCACTTCTGTCCCACACCAGCTGAGGCTCAGTTCCAAAGGGCGTTAAATAGTACTGCAGCCTACATGGAGGGATTGCGAAATGGTTTAGCAGCAAATTCCTGGAAAGGATTGCCACAGGAAGCTTGGTAAAGTTGATGATATCTGCTCAGTGGGGGAAACATTTTCAAGTTGTTCTCAGCCTGGAAGTTGTTCCTCCACCAAAAAAATAGATGCTGTCAACCCCCTGTCACGGCCCCAGTGGGGATCAGAGATGCAGACTGTAGAATGAGGAAAGAGCTTACAGGCCAGCAGCGCATGGTACAGAGATGCAGCACTGATAGAGTCATGCAGTGGGCATTTCATGTATTTGTGCTGGAACTTACAGCATGTGCACAGACCTGTGCAGTAGCCAGTAGGAACAGGGTTACCTAGAGGTATATGAATTGTGTGGATGAAGACCCAGGCTTAGAGTGTTAAACTGTGAGCAACTGTGGATAGAGGTAGAGTCTACCACTATCAACATGAATACAATGATCAACCACGAGCAGAACATTCCCACACAATCCACGTGGAATGTGCTGGGCATAGGGCCTAGGAGAGGACATGTGGATGTTGATCCAGGATAACGCCAGAAAAAGGGGCCTCAAAGGCATGTGAGAGACTTTTCTCCCCTGCATGAGGCTAAGCATCAGAGCCCCCTGTGCTATAGAGCAGTTGCCTTACAGCCCACATATGCATGCCATTAGCCTTCCGGATGCTGGAAACGGTGCTTTCTGTAAGGTGAATTCAGTGCTCAGGACGAAGGGGAGCCAGATGTAGCTCAAGTGGTTGAGCGCCAGCTTCCCACATAGAGGTCCCAGGTTCAAGCCCCTGCTCCGGTACCTAAAAACAAACAAACAAACAAACAAAACTGAATGAAGTACTTCTTCAAATGTCCTGACAAAGAGCTTCTCAGGAGATTCTGGACAGGTGGCTTCCACCAGTGACTGGAGCCCACTGCACAGGCTGAGGGAGCCGCAAGAGCTCTGACCTGAGAGGAAAGGCTCCATAATGCAGTAACAAAGAGCCCCCCAAGCGTCCTCTCCCTGGGTGTGCGCTAATCCTCCAAAGCCCAGCTCGCAAAACCCTACGAGTCTGCGGAAAGCCGCTCTCCTGGCGCAGGCGTATGTGGACGGTGAACAAGGCCACTGAGAAGGAGTATACCTCCCTCACATGTGAGAAGCACAGTCTCTCCCTTCAAAGTTACCCACGGAATCCCACCTTGCCCACGTCCTCCTGGTCGTGTGCGAGTGGCGGCGCTCCAGCATGCCCTTGGCTGGGAGCTCACGTGGCAGGAACATTTTCTCCAGGGCACCTGAACACCTCCTTGTCACCGCATGGCTGAGTGGCCAGGTCCCTTGGGGCACATGAGGGCATCCCCCCCTCGTTTTACAATTGGAGAAGCCGAAGGCCAGCTGAGGACTTACCCCAGCCCATACTGCTAGAAGCCCCGCTCCCTGGCACCAGCCCACAGGGTCTCCCCTGCCCTGCACCCTAAGCAGACGGCTCAGTATCTGCTCTCCGTACATGGCCTGGTTTCGTCCAGGCGCTGCGTTTTACGGACGGGACACCGAGGGCAGGGACGCTGCGGCTTGACCAAGGCCCCGTGGAGGGTCAGTGTTGTATCTGGGCAGTAGCCGCCCTGCTTCCAGACTCCTCCCGTAGGCTCTCCCACTGCAAACTGCCACTCTCCTGAGGTCAGTGCCACCTCCAATTCCTCTCTCCCCAAGAACTTAACCGAAAATCCTCCCAAGCTGTTGCCTTCAAATCTAAAAATAAAAGCAGAGTGGCAAGGAGCCTGATTCTTCAGAAGAGGCGTGCCGTGATCCTGAGGTCAGCGTGCACGTCTCAGAGCAGGCCCTTGCAGCAGGGGGGAGTGTGTCTTCCCAGGCTAGTGGCCATTTAGGTACGGGGCATCAGAGCCCTGGGAAGGGCTTAATCCTCTCTCCTGCGGCCTTTTCTCTTGGCGTTTCCTGAGGACAGGGTGGGGCCTGCAGCAGCTAGCTTTGGGTCTGACTAAGCGTTTTCTCCAAACGAGGACCTCATTCTTGGACTCGGGTGATACCGGGAGCGGCAGAGCCAGGATGAGAGCCGTTGCGGGGCCTGGGTGGGGCCCGGTATCCTTTAAAGAGGAGGGGACCCCCAAGGCATGTGGCTGTACCCTTGCAGACTCACGATCCCACCTGCAAGTTACCAATAGGCTCCAGAAACAAGCACAAAATCCAGGACTCACCCCGGGGCCTTCCTCCCAGAATAGGTTCCTCTTCCTCAGTCATGGAATAGAGGAAGGGAAGACCCCCGTGGGCCAAAATATATGGGTGTTACAAACCATGTCGTGAACCTTGACCTGGGGGTCCCCCATTTGAGTGCCTAGCAACTTACAAAGTTCCTGTTGTTTGTGTATCATGAGATAGTTGCTAAACAAAGGACCCCAAAATGAAAATGCTTTGTTTTTTTTCTACCCTTTGGTGATAGAGGCCAGAACAATGGCAACCTTTGTGGGTGGGCTATGGACTGGGAGTGGCACGAGGGAGCCTTCTGGAGAGCTGAGAAGGTTCTCAGCCTTGACCTGGGTGGTGTTTCCTTAGGTGTATGCATGCATAAAAATTAAAAAGTCCTCAACTTGTACACTTAAGTTTGTGCATTTGACTATGCGTAAGTTATGCCTCAATAAGAAAAGAAAAACAAACTGTTAAAAATGCTGTTTTCATTGCTTTCATAGATCAGTCATTTGGGAAGGGTGTTTTTCCCAAAACTAAAATGCAAGTAACGTATATGACTTTTCAAGCCCTCTCTGGGCTCTCTCCTATCGTGCCTTCTGGGCCCAGTCTCTTACCTCATAGAACATGACTGATGTTTTAGGGTCAAAGACGGTTTTGCTCCATCTGTCATTCTGTTCCATGGCAAATGTGGACATGCCATACGGGATGTAGCACGGAGGCCCTGATGAAATTGGAAAAGCATGTGCAGATAAAAATCACTCTGGGAAGAATCCAGACACTTCCTGCCACTTGCCAGATGTCACAGAGCTGGGAGCCACCCTCCCAGGGGAAGTGATTCAGCTGGCCAGCCTCAGCCAGATGTGTAGGAAGCTGCCTCGGACGCGCACGCGAACACTGTCCCGATTGTGTGGAGCAAATGTTTTCAGTCAAGAGTGAAAGATGCAGGCAGGGGCACATGCCAGGAGTCTTTCAAGCATGGCCCACCAGCCAGCCTGCAGCGCGAGGCACTGATCCGTCCAGTCAGCAGATGTGTGTCACCGCGACGCAAGCTGGGGCTGGTTGGACGGTAACAGAGTGCAGTGACCTCATGCACGCTCAGCTTTCCTGAGAACCTCGCGCCGTGGTTGTCGTGCCAGGTGCATGGCAGCTTGACTCCGAGGCTGCCTGGGCATCTGCACTTGGCCACCTCGCAGTGGCAGGAATGCCGTGTCCAGCACCCTCCGGCGCATATGTGCAGAGTTTCCTTTGTGGTTCCTCTCTGTTTTGAGGACTCTGGAATGCAACTGCGCAGCAGGTTGTTTGGAGAGAAGTGTCTTGTGCTGGCTCTGTCTCCTGCTCTGGCTTTCCAGGGCCCCGAGCTGCCTGAAACCTCTCCCTCCGCCTCCTCCCTCCCCAGTGAGGCTTCAAGGTGTCCACCGGCCTCTTCCCTTTATAGAAAGTCCTGAGTTTGGAATTTGTCCAGATGTCCCCAAATCCCTGGGATGGAGTTTGCAAGCGTGGCACCTGCTTGTTTTAAAGAGGGGGTAGATGTATTTGCATGCTTGCTCACAGGCACACACGCACACACACACACACCTCTGCGTGTTTGGGAGGAACCACACGTAGCGTCATTCAGAGAGAGAGAGAGACACCGGACAAGGACAGAGGTGCCGCAGAGGAAGCCACGGGGCCCTCAGCGCAGCCCACACATACACACATACCCCCGCTGGCCCGTCGCAGCAGACACCGCGCTGAGACTGAAGTTAGGGGGTGTCGCTCCTGCGGGCTGACATGACTGAGCAGATGTGTAGACATTTCTCAGAACTCATTCCTACCAGTCACTTGGAAACCAGGCCTAGGAGAGCTCGGCCATTCGGTGCTTTCATCTGCAGAGCTCCCTGTCCCGAGGAGCCCGGGGATGCCGCCTCAGGATTCGCATCTGAAGAGCTGGTAAGGCTGTCACAGCTGGCAAAGGAACACACCTGTTCTCTTTCCGCCCTAATGCCAGGAAAGCCCTTAGTCATCACTTCAACTCGTCAAAAAACTCTTGCCTCTTGTCCGTACAGACGTCTTCCTTTCTGGTTGCTTCAGAGGGGATCCTCAGAACGGAAGGGCCCGGGCAGCTGCGTCTGACACAGCCTTGCTGTGGCTTCAGGTTGTCAGCTGCCCTGAGCTTGGGCGTTGAGCACCAACCTGTTTGTGAATCCATTGCAGGACCAAGCACTCAAAGCAGACTCTGTGAAGCTGGCCGAACCCCACGTTTGTGGGGTGGACCCCCCTCCTCCCTCAGAGCATGCTCAGGGATAATACCCACGTGGGAATCATCACCAGTCGTTCACTTGGCTTTGGAGTTTGCTTTTGTGCTTACACCGGAGCATGGGCCTGCCTAAGGCTTGGGAACTCACAGCACTCAGATGAACTAATTGAGCTTCCCCTTGAAAACCTGATTCAGGCAGAAGCCAACATGGTTTGTCCTCCTACTCTGCCGCCTCTGCACGCCGGATGGGGAGCAGGAGGCGAGAGCCAGCTGAAGATGAGCTGGGCACAGCAGACCGAATACCAACTAGAAAGATCCTCAGCTAGCCTGCAAAGCGGCGAGCTCGTGGTTAGTCTTCCCTCATCATCGCTCGCCCATGGGCATTATCGCCAGTGGTGCTTCTTCGCAGCTTCCCCCCCAAGTTTTGGGTCCTTGCTATCATCATTGCAAGACTCCTTTTTGTCCTGTTAATGCCCACAGGCCTTCGCAGTGTCCCCGCGGTCCCCTTCCCTGTTTCCTCACCTTCCCCAGTTCTGCCACCTCTGGGGACGGCCAGGTCTGCTTTCGGTTTCCTCTCTGGGTCGTACCCGCAGCCTGCTCCCCTCTCTGTGCACAGCACACGTGTCTGAAGCCCTCAGAGCGCTCTTCAAGGGGGTCTGGGTTCCACTTTCAGGAAACTGCTCCTTCCTCAGCTCAGCGTCGCCCCCTGAGTGGTTCCGTGGGCTCTCAGAGACCGCCCAACGCCCCAGTGGGGGAGGCCCCTGGCCCCACATCCTGGGGGCCCCCAGAGGCTCCAGGCCCTGAGTCCTGGACATGAAATGGGGGTAGCACCCTGACTTCCAGCTGGGTCCTGGATCCCACAGAGAAAGCCCCAGGTGTCAGGGAGGCCCCCAAGCCTTTCCTCAGGAGCTAGTCTTTGGCTGCCATTGGGTCCAAGCACGTGAGCCAAGCGTGCTGTCGGCCTCCCTGTCCCGCCTGCCCTGTGCTCCAGGGCCGCTGCCTCCCTCAGATACCTTTGAAAGCTTTGTACTTGACAGCATGGATTTCTGGGCCACTGAAGGGTCAGGAAGGGGAGCCTGCCATTTTTTTTTTTTTTAAGATTTATTTATTTATTTTTACTTTTATCCATTTTTAATCCCCTTTCTCCCCCCATTTTTGCAGTTTTTGTGTCCATTTGCTGGGCAATTCTCTGTGTCTGTTTCCTGCCCTCTCTTCTCATCCTTCTCCTCCTGTCTTCACCGGGATTCGATCCTGGGAACCTCCAATTGGGAGAGAGGCGTTCTGCCATCTGTGCCACCTCAGTTCCTGGTTTTTTGGCGCGTCTGGTCTTGGCTCTCCCTTTGTGTCACTCTCCTGTTACGTCATCCTCTTGCTGCATGGCTCGGCGGGGACTGGCACCCCCGCACGCGGGTCCTGGCAGCGCATACACGCACCAGGGTGGGGCTCACCTGCGCACAGGGCCTGGGGCCTCACCTGCGCGCGGGGCCTGAGGGTGCACTCCCGCATGCGGGGTCAGGCAGCCTGGGTGCCTTCTATATTTTTCTTTATTTTACCGGGAGGTCCCGGGGATCGAACCCAGCTCCCTCCATATGGGAGACGGACGCCCAGCCACCTGAGCCCCATCCGCCCCCGAGCCTGCCATTTTACACGAGTTTATTTCATAGCTGTACCCGGGGTATTGCTGCTCATTTTGTGGAAACTATTCAGACGGTTTGTTGTTTTCCGAGAAAGGGACTGGAGAGGTAAACCCCAGGTAGAAAATGATCAGGGAGAGACAGTTCCCGAGAGATCACCATCTATCTCCTGGGAGGAGGCGGCCCCAGGGCAGGGAGCTTTGTCTGGTTTGTTCACTGCTTTTCCCCAGCACCTGAAATAGCACCTGGTCCATCCTAGATAATCAGCAAATATTAGTAGAACGAATGAAGAGACTCAATGTGTTCACAAGGCCTTCCCAGCTCCAGAAATCATGGGATATTGCTTTCTCAAAGACAAGCAAAAAACAAAACAAAGAGACCCTCAAAGCATGAGCTCTTGATTTGCTGAGGAAATGGCAGAGTGGCTACCTGGGAGGATTTGCTCATTCAATACCTGTGTCTTACCCCCCAACCCTGTGTCAAGCACCAGGCCCAGACCTCTGGGGCTTCGGCGGCTGGAGGAACGCAGCCCACCCCCCACCCCAGGAGCTCCCCATCCAGTGGGAGGCAGGCGAGCGCCCGGTAATTACAACACAATGCGAGGAGTGTTCCCAAGTCCAGGAGGGGCTCCGGGAGCCAGGGAGGGAGTGACTAACTCCTGACTTTGCCTGGGGGCCTCTGGGAAGGCTGGGACTTGAAGGCTTAGCAGGAGTTCACATGCCTGGCAAGGGACAGGGAGAGGGAAGGAGTCCAAATTCATTTTGGACCATGGTTCCATCAGATTACATACATACCAGAGTTACTGACAAGGAGCCAAAGGGACACGCAAACATTGGCTCTTCTTTCCTTTTCTCTCCTCTCTTCCCAAGAGAGATGCTAATGAACATCGGTGGCCAAAAGGCAGGTGAAGGGAGGGAAGAAACTGGATGACGGGCCAGCCGGAGAGCCAGTCCCTTCCGAACCACCCAGCCTCGGCCATCCCTGACGGCAGCAGAGCAGACCGGGGCCTGATAACCGCGTGGCTTCTCTGCCAGGCTAGGCCCTTGGGGGGCAGGGGTCCAGCCTATAGTGGCCGAGGGCCAGCTGGCGGGGGCTGCTTAACCAGGACAACCTGATGACATAATAACCAGGGATTCTTGAGACACAGAACAACTGCTCTTAGGAGAATGGGTGCTGCTAAAAACCCGCTGCCCGTTAATTGCTGCGGAGTAGAATATGCCAAGGTATCTTAATTCAAATCTTACCTCACCATCCTAGGGACCTGTTGTTGCTCTAAGGATGGTCTTTGGTTCCAAGAAGAAAATTAAAGGCTTCTCCTGAGATGGGCACAGTCATCGGGATGAAAGAAAACACTTGGTTGCATTTAGAGATCAGATCTCAACAAGACAGGGCACTAACTCCTGCCCAGAGAGGAACGGGCCATGGGATGCAGACCTGGAATTTATGGGCGAGCACTTTGCACTAATTACGACACCTCTAGCCGGGGGTCTTGACACCCACTTCAGGCACTAATTACCTCTTGTACCTACTGCTGTGGGCACATACTGCGAGTGCCCACTTTACAGATGGGAAAACTGACATGGAGGAGGCCACACTTGAGGAGCTGGGCAGAAGAGATGTTCTTGGAGAGGGATGCCGTTTGCTTACCTGTGTTTGCCCAGGGAGAGCTGTGCCTTGTTGCCTGTTCCTGAAAGCATTTTCCCCCACTGTGGAGTTCAGAGTCTCTGCCTCCAGGCCTCCATAATCTATACTTGGATTTGGGATAAAAATGGCAAAGCCCTGTGTTGGAAGCTACGTGGTCTTCTGGTAGCTCAAGTGGCAGGGCGCAGTGGCTAAGGGCGTGGCCTTCGGAGCCAGTCTTCTGGGCTCAAACTCACACTCGGACACACTTACCAGCTGTTTGATTTGGGTGAGTTTCTAGAGTAAGAAATTGTGCCTCCGCTGCCTCAGCTGAACAAGGACTTGATCATAATAATTCCTTCCTCGTAGCATCACCATGAGGATTAACTGACTATTTGTAAAGCTCTTGAAACAATACGCAACCCACAGCAAGAGTTAAACGTTGGCTGAACATATGAAATAGCCGACATTTGATCATGTTTGACGTGCAAAAGCGGCAGTTTCGTATGTCCCATCCTAATATTAGTAATAAAGAAGAGAATTTGTTTAATTATTTGTAAAAGCATATTTATATTTTATTTTTATGATTGCTTTATCAGTTATTGACAATTTAGTACTTCATTGCAATGTTTATAATTGTGGTTTGCAATCTGCCTGTTTTCATTCATCATACATAACTTTCAAATATACCTTGAAAGCAATGTGCAAATTCCCATTTTATTTTTTCATAAGAATAATAATAGTAATAATGGCGTTGGATGGCTTTGGGTATCATGTGACTGAATTGATAACCAATGCCTGCAGGTAAGACTCAAACAACAAAAACACCATGGGCCCTGCATTCGAGTGCCAGGAAACTGCAGCATCAGGCTACATGGAAGAACCACTTCTGCAGAGCACATCAGCGTCATCCCACCAGCCCCAGCCCCTCAACACTGGCTATAAGAGGAGACCTGGCAGAGAAGCCTGGCCTGCCAGGGAACTGATGGGCTGCTTCCTCTCTGTGAAACCAAGGGAGGGCGGCTTCAGGAGAATCCTGTGCCAAGTTGGTGGGTGGGGGTTCTATGTACTCTTGGCTCATTTAGGAACCAGCGAGCCCCTGGACCCAGCCTGTGCAGCAGCACCCAGCGTGTGGGGTGAGCTCCATGGTGGGGGCCAAGGGTAGAGCCCCTGGCCTGGACTTTTGGTCCCAGATGGAACATAAGATGGATTCTGTGCCTGCCCATAGGCCCAAGTGCTGGCCATTGAGAGTAGGTGAATTTGGGAGCCAGTGACCACCACTGAGAGGAGCAGCAGAGACATGTAACAGGATGCTGTGAGCTAGGGCAGGAAGATACAGGCCAAGAGGCTAAAGGGAACATCAGTGCTGCAGGAGCTGCATGGGAGGGAGCCC
>JAQZBX010062009.1:0-16988 GCA_029593785.1 Cabassous unicinctus
CGATTAATTAGAAGTGTCAGGCGCATGTTAAAATTTCTGTTGGATGGTAAAATAGCCAGCGACAGGATTTGTAAAAGAGAGTGATTTCAGGAATTCACCGGCCCTGGCGTAGCCATATTAAAATGTTGTCTATCTAGTTACCTTCATCAGGAAATGGCGTGTACAAAACACGGGGGGCTTCCTTATTTCCTTCATCTCCCCTCCCCTTACAAAGTAAACAAAATCCAAATGATTCAGGTGTCGCTTTTTGTATTTTCATGCTCAGACTTATGTTGCTGACTGGTCTAAAAGACAATTTTATCTAACTAAGTTATAGATCATTAAGCTGAAAAAAAAAAAAGTTTGCCTGTTACTGCTGTTTTACCATCTTGCCCCATCTTGTCTCATTAGCAGGAACTGATTGAGCATGAAGGTGTTCTCTGGCTGTCAGTAGATAAAGTAGGTGCTCTTGGCTTTCATCTGTTCTGAATTCTCCTTGTCTCATTATCTTCCCAAGGTCAGATTCTCTGACACGAGGACTGCTTGCTTTAGCACTCCATCCTGGCAATTATTTGCCTGGCAACCTCAGCCAGAATGAGATTGTTCGTCTGTGGCATCAAGGCAGGAATAGGCAAAAGAACTGCTGTGTCCGGTCCCCAGCCCGCCCTCCACCCCTCCACCCCCTTCTCCAGTACTGTGGCATCAAAGACCATGTGGCCCCTTCAGGGGTTGCATCCTGTCACCTCCAGGGTGCCATTCCACTCTGATATTCTAATTATGCTGCAGTACCGTATAGATCCTAGAGCGACGTCCAGTCCCTTTATACTGGAACAAGATATTATAGCTCAGAGCTCAGATTTTGGGGCTCCAGCCTTCATCCTCCTTGCTTTGTTTCAGGGATGGACATGTAATCTCAGAGCTATATAGTGTTGATTCTTAAATCCACCTTCCTTTTTCCATCACTAATTCCTGTGGACTATTGGCTCCTTTGAGAGGCTGTCATGAACAGCTGAGTAAGGGGAAAATGCTCCAGGCTCAAGCCCCAGGAGCACAGTTTGGACCAGAACAGTTTGTGAAGGTGAATTTGCCCTCAGTGGCTTTGTGTGAATTGAGTTCTTTCTTGCCCAGCACGCAGGCAAAGTCCCCCAGGGATAGTTTAACTTTGTAAAGAAACTGCTTAGGGAAAAGAAGGAACTAGAGCTCTAATCTGATCCATCCAAAGGAGATCCAGTTAACAGGCACACTTTCCTTTGAAAATTTGGAGGAAAATCTGGGCCATGAGGACTGGGTAAAGAGGTAACACCCCCAGGGCAGCGTTTTGCTCAGTCAGGTTCCTCCTAAGATTGGATGCAAATTCACTTGAAGCATCCACATCATTTTACAGACTTGATAGAAAAAAAAAGAAAAAAAAAATGGTGTGTAAATGCACACTCATCTTTGTGGAGGGGAAGTTACTAAGTCATCTGGGAGGCTTCCAAATAGCCAGGCAGCGGGGACACCAGGTGTGAGCCTTCTGTGCGTCCAGCAACCTGCTCACCAGGAAGAATTCATCCATCTGCCCTCTTTCTAACACAACTATTGACCCATCTTTCCCACACGTAACACGTGCAAGCGGGATGCTCCTTGGCCTAGGAGAGATATATATATACCCTTCACACTTGCTGCCCTCTCCAACCTCACAAGTCTCACTCCACTCGAAAAGTAGCTGTCTCCTACAGTGGCATGTCACAGAACAGGTATGCTGGGCTCATTGCAAAAAAAAAAAAAGAATATGAAATATTTTCCTGCTTCCCAGAAATGAGTGTCCAAACATTGGAGGCAGGGGGGCAGAAAAAGATAATTCTTCCCTCTTGCCCAGGAAGCACACAGTAAACATAGCGAGCAACCCCAATGGTCTGGATGTCCACATAGCCTTGTGGTTTTCTAAAATTCTGTAAGGTTGTAAACACCACAGCTTTCTTTCTGGCCAGTGTCTTTTGGGTCTTCAGCATTTCAGCCTGTAGTAAGGCTCCAATAGCCAACAAATGCAGACACATTTAGGACTGAATCTTATAATAGTTACTCTTTTACCCGCAAACCCTTGATCAGTTAATAACCCCATAGTCTTCTACCTCATTCTTAAAATCTTCCCAAGAATTTGAAATATTTCTCTATGCCACACACCATAATGTTGTATGATTAATAAAGAACAATACTTGGAAATATATAATTTTGAGGGGAAATATATAATTTTTTAAAAGTGTTGCTTTATGTTTTAGAAACAGGGTCTGCAGCTTGTAGAGGCTGAGACATTGAATTTGTGCAACTTTTTCTTCCATGGCTGCTATGCCTTCTGGCTTCTTAGAGGATTATATGGCCAGATGCTTAAAGGGTAAGACAAACCCCATATCTGGAAGGAAGAGGCTTCAGCTGATGGATGAAATCATTCATTGCATCACAAGAGTATTGAGAAAGGATCCATCCCTCTGATCAAAAGCAAAACAGAGTGAGTTGGCCCTAGAGGAGAGGAGAATTTGGAATTCTCTCTTTTCTAGTGTTATGTCAGGAGATGACTATATTCTCAGGATTCCCATTTTTTTTGTCCATCAAGATATATAGTAATCATTATAGCTCATATTTAAAGAGTATTTACTTTATGCCAGGTACTATGCAAAGTCCTTGATGTTATCTTATTTAATTCTGCCAGCAATACAATGACATTGGTACTCTTATTATTCCCATTTTTTAGATTAAACAACTGAGGATTTGTAACTTGCAACACATCATACAGATCATAAGTGCTAAAGTCAAGTTTTAAGAAGATGCCTGACATGAGGAACAGATATAGAGAGAGGAAAGCCTGGCAAGGTACCCATAGAATTATACCAGTTCTCACCACCAGACGGTGATAAGACAGAATCGGAAATCCTGGCCAGGCTCGCTATTCTAATATTCTTTACATTTCTTCATACTCTCTGTGCAATGCTTTCCTCTTTGTATTCCTTTGAAAATTTTGCCTGTCTTAAATCAGGTAAGAGAAGCAAGGAAGGAATTTATAACATTTCAGTGCTAGGGGGCTAAAATAGACTCACATGCAAGTGTCTGGTACTAACTATGCTAAGCAAGGGCAAGGGAAGGTACAATTAGGTAGGAGGGACAATGTTAAGATTCATTTTATCAGTCCCATCTTGCTACCTAGAGATTCTTTCTCTAAAAGAGCTTGTCTGTGTTTTGTTTGAACAAAAGATCATTGTTTTAGTTTTTACCAAGCTGGGAATGAAGATAACCTGTCATCGATTTCCTTCTGCTGTGGCTTCCATATTTTCTGTTTGCCCTTTAAGGGGTGAGGCACCATCTCTTGATCTTAGAAATGAAACCAAAGAGAATCTATTACCATAAAACATCACCCAGCAGTCTTATCATATCACTTGACAGTCTCACTTTAGTTAACGTTGAGTTAGTGTTTCTATTATAAACCCAATTTACTGAAGGGGTGGGGGAAGAGGACAAGACGGAGAGAAGGGCTCATAAGTCAACCATGCCAAATGACATGAGGCTAAAAGCAGGTTGCCAACCAGGGTAGGACTTTTAAACCATGATGCCCAAGAGAAAAGAATTCATTTATGCCCCATACTTTTATTATTCGAATGTGGGGTAGCACAAACATTATCTCCAAGAGTGAGATGGGGACATAATTAAACAAATGGAAGGAAGATGAGTTAGAGAAAGGAAAAGTTATAAACTAAGAAATGAAAAACTAAGCTCGAGTCCTCTTTCTGCCATTTGTTAGCTGTATCGTATCATACGGACACTTTACAATTTACATAAAGGGACATTTGGCTTCCTCACCCTGGACTATAGAGCCTGTAATGCCTGTGCCGCTCTATGACCAGGTAAGGATGGAATGAGGTCAGTTCTGGGAGCGCATGTTGAAGCTCAGGAACCATAAAGCAAACAAGGAATGTCATCTCAGCCCCCACATCATTGACACTGAGTTCTGGCATGCCAGTGGGGAGAACTGGTAAACGTCTACATGGACTGACAATACCCTCCCCACCCTGAGCCTGCTCTCAGCCTCCCTTGGCCCAGCTCTCAGTTTAGCAGCTGGAGAATTTTACAGTCAGTGTCAGGGGAGATCACAGGTTATGCAAATCATCCCTTTGAAGATGAGCAGGTGCCCATGGAAGAGTCCCTAATGTTTCCAGACTACACGGGCACCCTACCTTTCATTAAAAAATTCTAATCTCACACACACACACATATATACACACATATATACTGACCCTATCATTGAAACAAATTTGAGCTTGATTTTATATGCAGGGGAAAATGTTTTCATACAAAATTTCTAGCAACCCACTTATGGCTTTATCATTTCTCAAGCTTTGTGTACCTAAAATGCACTGGTTGGCAGACAAAAGGAAATGTAGATAAGCTTAACCAGAGAAGAGAAATCAAGAAAATTAATTTAATCAACATGCCACTGGGATCAGGAATTTTGATTCATGCCTAGCATACAACTCAGGAAACCTTGTTTAATCGTTTAAGGGATAAATTCTGTTTCCAGTTGCATATTCTGTCCAACCCTTTTGAATCTCGACATGGTCCTATAATAACTTAAGGATTTTATGAAGATTGATTCATGGAATATACTAACAATAGGTTAGCATCCACTGTCTTTAAGAGAGTAGATACATGTGGATTTCAATAGGGGCAATGTTATAACCAATATCCTAGGGTGAGGATTAAATAGAATAAAACATGAAAAGAGCTTAGCAAAGGGCTTAGCACCTTGGGTGGGTTCATAATTTTAGGCTGCTCTCATCACCTTGAGAGAAAGTGAGGTAAGCTGACTTCTGGAGGTTGGGGCTCTCCAGGAAGCTCAACCTGCTGGAATCCTGGGGATGCCTGGAATCCCAGGAGAGCCTGAATCAGTGGGTGCTGCTTTTAGAGCCCAATTGAATGTGTTTTGTGTCCTCAGTAACAAGGGTGCTGAGCTACAAGGCTATGGTTTGCAATTAAAAATCAGGAAGCAAAATCAGAGGGAAAAGAAAAGTGTCTGGAACCACATAGTTGAGCCATTTTGATTTTCCTGTTGCTATAACTTGTGTTACTCTTGTTTCCTCAGGCTACATCAGTCTTGGGTTTCAAAGAGTCAGTGTGTTCAGAAGGAGCCCAGTGCCTCCGCTGAGGCTTACTGGCTAGGGATCTGAAATGTATTTAAATTCTTTGATTCTTAGCTCTCTTATCCATAAAACAGGGATAATAGTTATAAAAGTACTAAGAAACAAAGATACGGAGAGGATCAAAAGAGATATCATATGTGAAGGTAGTTCCTGGCCAGCTTTTAGCTAGATAGATAACTTTCTATATAGTTTCCTAATATGCCATTTCCTGGCATCCAAAGTTTTGTTAGAAGGCTGGTCTCCCACTTAAAATAAACAATAAGCCTTCTCTAAAAGCTCACCAAGGCCAATTGCAATTTGTAGAACATTTACAGTCCAACACTTGCACAGGGCTCCCCCTTCACTGGAGGGGCAGGGAGCTCCCCTTTATCCTTCTGGGGCTGATGCCTCTTCAATTAAGGACAAATCCTGAGAGAAATCCTAGACCCACTCTGCTGCTGCTGCAGAGCCTTCTTCTCCAAAGGAGGGGTGGTTTGCTCCCTCCTGGAAAAGTCTCTAGGAAGTGGAGTGCTTACAGGCTTTACTCCGATTTGAAACACTCTCAGTGCAGGGACCTCAACTAGAGCCTCCAGAGGCCTGGCCTGGAAGCTTTGCACGTGACTCCGCCTGCCTCGGCCACATTCTTAGCTTTAATGATCGTCATTACAGAAACACCAGTGCATATGTTTCAGGATGTCAAATCCCAGCTCTGCCACCTACTGAAAGCCAGTAATTTTCCCAGGGTGCAAATAATGTCAAGCAAAATTACTGTCATCATATTCAGAATCATAGTTTTTTTGGTAGCATAGGTACATAAGTTATACATGTGTTATATATAATACACACATACCTTACCCTTTAGGAACACTGCTCTTGTTCTTTATTCTATTCTCCTTCCCCTCCATCCAACAATCATCAATAGCATCTTAATGGATAATTTCAGTCAGGTGAGACATGAAAAATATGTTTGCAAGTTTTGAAGAAGGCATAAGTAGCCATTCAGATAAATTAAGGAAGATTATTCCAGTCCTGAGAGATAAGGAAGAGAATTCTCCCTCTTCAGAGCATATGGGCAAGGCAAGAGAAATAGAAAACCGATAATAAGACAAATTTAACTGAGTAAAAAGTATTCCAACTGAAATAGAAATCAAGAGCGAAAACAGATAATCAATGTACTTTCAAGGAAGCGACACCAAAGTTAAGGGAAAGGGGAAAAAAGTACTATCAAGGCCAATTTTATTATCTTGCTGGATAACTATTAGTTAAGTAATTAATAGAAGGCAAGGGTGAGAGAGAGAGACAGAGACAGAGAGAAAATTGAACCTAGGATAGAAGTAGCTGACATGGTAGAACACTGAAAGATGCACATATATAAGTTCCCACCATCGCATAAAATCATTTCCACAACTATGGAATATCCTAACTCAAAATAAAGACAACTCTATAACTTCATGAAGATTAACACAAACACACACAAACATTCAGCTTGTTTTAAAGCTATCACAACAGCATTAAAAATTTTAAAATTGTAATTGCATACAATTCAAAGATTCTGTTTTGATACTAAGATCATCCAAGCATATCTTGTTCTAGAAGATGCACTATAACCAAGGTGGGGTCTGTAGTAGAAGTTCCTATTTGTCCCCCAATGTCCGTTTTCTCCTTCTATACCAGTAAAAGAATTTTGCCCTGGACAAATGGCTGCTCCAAATAAAGACAAGAATTCCAAGTCTTCCTTGGACTCATGAGTAAGCTCTGACCAGGAGTAATTACATGTGCAACTTCCGGATTGTGCCCTTAAAGGGAAAGCATGTGCCTTCCTCTTCCTTTTTCTTGCTTCCTGTGGCCTGAACGCAAATGAGGTATTGTAGGCCATAGGACACAAGACAGAAGGCACCTGGACCTCTCAGTCAGGTTATGAGCTTAACCTTGTATATGTGAGTAGGGAAAAAATACCTTCTTGTATAACTTATGGTTATTTTTAGTCTCTCTTAAAGATGCCAAACATACTCTAATATATCATCGCTCTTCTTTTCAAGAGGCTAACACCATGTCACTATATTTACATTGACCAGCAAGCCAGGGACAGGAATATGCCAGGGTGTAAATTGTCCCATATCCTTATTCCAAATACAAAAGTAGCATGTTGGAATTGGCCCCATGGCATAAACTGTTGATGGCCTCAGTCCACATGAGCTCACCTGCAGTGCAGCAGACAATTCCCAGCATACCCATCAGCTTTTCACCTCAGCCACCCCATCTCTTTCTAGCCTGAGAGCTTTCTTTGGCTTCAAGTGGGCTTTGGCACTTTGGCCTCAGGTGCAACCCAGAAGGGTAGAGGAATTATCAATCCTTGGGGAAACTCAATCAAAGGGGAATGGGAGTTGGAAGATGACTGTCCAGTCTCCCCATCCTTTAGTAGGAGAATTATGAAGAGGATTCCCTTGTGGCTTTTCAGGGATTTTCCAGGTCCACCTAGGTCCAGTTGTTCCCAGAAGCAACCTCCTCATTAATGGATGCATTATTTGCTTTTTTCCTTTTCCTATCTCAATTTCCCCATTCTTTTCGTGATAGTAAATTTCTTGCATCAAATTGGCTAGATTATGGTGTCAAGCAAGCACTGGCCTGATTGTTAATATGAGGGTATTTCATAGATGGATTTACAACTACTGTTAGTTGACTGCATCTAAAGATGATTGCATCTACAATTAACAAAGGAGCTTGCCCTCGGCAATGTGGGGAGTCTTCTCATCCTTTCAGTTGGAGGTCTTAAAAACCATAACTGTGGATTTCAGAGGTCAAAAGAAGAATTTCTACCTCTACTTCAGTCAACCAGCTTCCCTGGGGAATGCAACTCCACCTTTATCAGAGTTTCCAGCTTGCTACCTACCCTATGGAACTTGGACTTGCCAATCCCCATGGACAAATGAGCCAATCCCTATAATAAATCTTCTCCTGTCAGTTCTGTTTCTCTGGAGAACCTTTACTAATGTTCTTTTCCTTGTGTGTCCTGAGATTTCTTCCTCAATAAACCACGGAGAAGAGTACTTGTTTTGGGATCTGTTTTGGGGGGACTCCAAATTAAGAGACTGCTATTCTCTTGGTTCTCTAACTCCAAAGATCTCTGAAAGTGGTTAGAAAGAGGAGAAACAATTTGTAAAAGAACTTGGGGCAAAATAATTACATGAGCTTATTTGGGGATCATTTGTGTGAAAGGGTTTCACAAGTTCCCCTGTGTCACAGACCCTACTGGATTTTCCCAGTATGGAAGAATTTCAAGCAAGCACTCACTCAAAATATTAAGGATTCTAGTAAACATTTTCTGTTGTAGCACCATATAAACAGCTCTAACACAAAATGATCTGTTCAATACAAAGATTTCGGGGCCCAATAAAAGTGTGTTCAGCCAACAAAGTGAACATAAAATATTTCAGAGAGGACTTCACATGCCATCAATTCCCTTTGTCTTAGTTTCCTAGGACTGCCTTAACTGAGTACCACAAACTGGGTGGCTTAAAATGACAGAAATTTCTTGTCTCCCAGTTCTGGAGGCTAGAGGTCTGAAATAAAGTTGTTGACAGGGTCATGTTTCAATCGAAGTCAGCAGGGAAGTATCTGCTCCATGTCTTTTCTAGCTTTTGGTGGTTTGCTGGCAATCTATGGCATTCTCTGCCTCAGTCGTCACACGGCGTTCTCCCCTCTGTCTCTCTGTATCCAAATTTCCTTTTTTTATGAGGACACCAGTCACTTTGGATTAAGGGCCTACCCTACTCCATGTGTCCTTATTCTAACTTGCCTAATTCCATCTGTAATGACCCTATTTCCAAATAAGGCCACATTCTAAGGTACTGAGGATGAGGACTTCAACAGATCTTTTGGGGAACACAATGCAATCCACAATACCAACAAATTATAAATCATAAGTGTTTATTTTCATTTCACTTCCTTTCTTAAATATATCAAACTATGATAGAATCAAAGAATCCCTTCTTTCATTTGCCTGAATTTACTATTGAAATCCATTTCCAAAAACCCAATTCTTGGCATTGATTTTCCTGCATTCAGAGGATTCTTTTAAATAGACACTTTTAAGTGTGTGCATTGCAGTAACAGTTCGCTGGTGGATAATAGCTTTTTTAGTTTCTGTGGCTGTTGGTAAAAACATAATTCTTATTAATACGGGATTTCAAAGAGTATAAAAATGAAGGGAGGAATAATTTAAAAGCTTTTCATTTCCAAAATATTTTATTCATATTGCTTTATTTTTTGGACATTTAATTTATTGATCTGACTCACCCTTGATCTTAAGAACTATAAACTATTGAAAGCATAAGTGTCCTCATAACAGAGGCAGTAGTATCTTTCATTTGTCACCCTTCCAATTAGAAAATAGATGTACAGAGACTATTCTCATTGCAGCATGACTTTGTTATAAAATAACAAACGCTTTTATTTTAAAATAGAGACCTTGGAAAAAATGTCAATGCCAAAAATTCAATGCAACTAACTCCAGGAGATCTTGCTGCTTCAAGATGCAGAGTTTTTACCATGAAATAATGGATTAGTAGCACATTTAATGCTCTCTTTTTAAGGAAAAGGAGTCCAACAACCAGGACAGTGAATATGTAGCTGAGTGATCCCTTTAAAAAGAGATATGTTTGATAATCACACGGCATCAAATGGGACCAAATGGCATAATTCAATCTCATGAGACTTTCTTAGTGCCTTATATTAAGCCATTTGATTATCTTTGGGTCCGTGTTAGCTGTTTTCTAGAACAGAAGGTCAGACTGGCATTTCTCTTGATAAAGTTGCACAGTGTAAAGCCATATTGAAGAAACTAGTAGGAGGTAGACTTCATCAGCCCGCGGATCTCATGGAGGTCACATTTATGTTAGTGCTGAAATGATCAAGAGTTGGAGCTCCACCTTCCTGGCAGTCGCTGAGCCACCCCTAAAGGGTTCTCTGCCAGTTTTGATAGTACCCAGGTGTGTTTTCTCAAGTCTGTTTGTGTCCTGCAGCCACCAGGACTTCTGCTGGAATGCAGCTGCCAGGAATTCTGCAGGAATGCAACCTGGGCTTTCTCCTGCATTTCCCAACACTTCTGCTTCCAGCAGCACCAGGCTGGCCTACAGAATCGATCCCTCCTCATTGTGTTGAGAATACTGTCATGTATTCTCACCAAATCTTCCTTGAAGTCAGTTCCTTCAGCTACTGCGTCACAGCACCTGACTGCCTGTCGGCAGCTACTCCAACAAAACAGAAATCTCTCCCAGGGGAAAAGAAACAGAGCAAACGATTTTTCCCAGGGGAGTCCCATGCAGAAGAAATGCAATTCTGCTAAGCACAGACGAAAATCTGAGATGATCATGAGTAGCAGTTACGTCCTTTAGAGCAACATCAACTCACTCAAACAACTTTCCTAGCACCGATTCTGCTCTATAATTGCAGAACGAACCAACTCCCTGAAGGGGGTTTTCCCAGATCAAAGGAACAGTCTTCCCCAAGTTCCACTTTGTGCCACGCAGAAAAAAAATTGTTGCAATTTGAAGTTACTGACTTTGTTGATGTTATTGTTCTTAATTTTCTACCGTCCCCATTAATATATTAAAAATCATAAGGGGAAGTCGATGTGGTTCAAGCAATTGGGCTCCTCCCTCCCACATGGAAGGTCCTGGGTTCAGTTCCCAGTACCTCCTAAAAAGGAAGGCGAGCACACAACAAACAGACGCAGCAAGTGCAGACAACAGGGGGATGGGGAGAAATAAATAAATAAAAATTAATCTTTTAAAAAAATCATAAGGACAAGTTTCAGGGAGCCTTTAGGCTTAAAAACCAAACTCTAAATCCCACTCCTCCCAAATTCCCTACTGATCAGCCTAGAAACAGAGCCAATTCCCAGCTACAGGCTACAGAGGTCTGCTTGTACTCAACACATCGTTTTTTGCTGTTTTTTTTAAAGATTTACTTATTTACTTTTATCCATTTTTATCTCCCCTCTCCCTGTTTTTGCTGTTTTTGTGTTCATTCACTGGGCACTTCTCTGTGTCTGTTTCCTGCCCTCTCTTGTCATCCTTCTCCTCCTATCTTTACCAGGATTCGATCCTGGGAACCGCTGATGTAGGAGAGAGGTGTCCTACCGCCTGTGCCACCTTAGTTCCTGGTTTTTTGGTGCGTCTCGTCTTGGCTTTCCCTTGTGTCACTCTCCTGTTACGTCATCATCTTGCTGCGTGGCTCAGCGGGGCCTGGCGGCGCATCCATGCGGGGCCTGGCAGCCTGCATGCCTTCTATATTTTTCTTTATTTTTACCAGGAGGTCCTGAGGATTGAAACCAGGTCCCTCCATACAGAAGGCAGATGTCCAACCATTTGAGCCACATCCACCCCCTACTCAACACATCTTGCTTCAAGAATGTTGCTTACCTTTACCTGGTCTTATTTCAGAGAGACTTTAAGGTTTCTGCTAAAATAATGCTTTTCTGAAAGAAACAAATAAGCAACTTTATCAGTGCACATGTGACTCTATATGTGATCTTTAGAACAATTTGTCTATTGTACCCCCAATAATTTAGAGTCTCAACTTTAGATCTTTAACACAATTAAAATTAAATTGCAAATATATTAACGAATTATTTAAAGGAATATATTTCAGAATCATCTCCTTTATATGAACATTTGCACATAAAAATGATATGTACTCATTGTAAAATTCTTGGATAGTAAAGAAAATAAAAGATAAACAATTTCAATTACACAAAGTGGCTGGAGATAATTATTCACATTCTGGTGCATTTCAATCTCTCTCTAAAAATTGCTTTGTATAGATAAGATGTTACAGTTTTGCAATTTTATAATGTTTTTCTCACCCCAAATATATGATAAGAATCTACCTATGATTAAAATGTTTCTCAATTTCATTTTTTAATATCTCTGTAATATTCCATCAGTGAGAAAATCATAATTTACTTAAGCATTACTCTATTGTCAGACATTTAGGGGATTATTTTTAGCCATTATAGAAAATGCTCTAATGTGTAGCTTTTATCAGTATTTCAAATTATTTCCCTAAAAAATATTCTTAGAAGTGGAATTTGGGGGCACAGACTATTTTGGTATACAAGCTTTGACAAACCACTTTTCAATAAACTGTGAAAAATTATAATTTTATGAATATATAAATGCTTATTTCACTGTATCCTTATCAACTTTGAATACTATCTTTAAAAGAATTTGCCCTATTTCCAGTGGAGATAGAGTAGCAAGAACCAAATAAAACAATTAAAACATCAGACAAATTAGATGAAATGATGACACTTGGAATTTTAGACACCAGGCAAGGAAGGATAGCAATCCCTGAGATGGGGAAAACATGAAGCAAGCATTATGCCTGCCTGGAGAAAGTATCTGGGCCACAGCACAGGGAAGGAGAACTCAGGCAGGGCCTGGAAGTATCCCTGAATTAAGGAGAAGGAGCTGGGAGTCTGGGGAAGCCAAGAAAGCTGGTAGAATACCAGAGAAGTGAAAGCTGCACAGAGAAAATGCTAGAGATCTACAAACAATCCTTTTGAGTCTTGAGCTGAGTACAGGTCAATGCATGCATATGAGGAAAGGCCAAGAAAAGAGGCACCCAAATGGAATAGAGACCACACACGGGGCCATGATAGTGCCCATTCCCAAAGCCAGAATGGAACACCTCTTATTTCAGGAGACATCTGTTAGAGTGCTAAAAAGAGTCTTGCCTCAGTAGTGGAAAAAATTAGCTCTAGACTAAATGCTGTTCTAGTCCCTCCTAACAAGGGATAAAAGCAAGACCCATAAGGATCAAGCTGTTTCCAAGTAACCTAATCATATACCAGGACAAAGCTCAACAATACTTACAAGAACACAAAAATATCTAGCAACCAACAAGGTAAATTCACAATGTCTGGCACTAATAAAAAATTACCAGGCATACAAAGACACAGGAAAACACAACACATAATGAGGACAAAACCATTCAATTGTAACTGATCCAGAAATGACACAAAAGGTAGAAGTAGTAACAAGGACTTAAAATAGTTATCATAGCTGTATGCTGTATATTCAAGACCCTAGACAAAATATTAAATATATTAAGTAGAAATATGAAAGACATAATAAAGACCCAAAGTGAACTCCTAGAGATGAAAACAATGCCTAGAATTAAAAATACACTGGATGGGATTAACAAAAGATAAGATTTTGTAGAGAGGACAGGTTTAGTGAACTTGAAAATATTGCAATAAAAATTATCCAAAATAAAAACTCAGAGAGAAAAATAAATAAGTAAAAATGAAAATTGAATCAGTGAACTGTAGGACAACTTCTAGCAGCCAAAAATACAAATTTAATCTAAGCCCCTGAAGGAGAGGTGAGAGAGGGAAAGACTGAAAAAATATCAAAGGAAAAAATGACCCCAAACTTTCCAAATCTGATAAAAATTATACTATCAGAGATCCAAGAAGCTCAGTGAACTCCAAGTACAGGAACTTGAAAATAGCTATATCAAGGCAGGGCACCAATTCACGTAACAGCAGACTTTTTTGTTGAATTTGACAAGCTGATTCTAAAATTTATATGGAAATGCAAAGAACCTAGATTAGTAAAAAATAAAATTAAATAACAAAGTTTGACAACTACTACTACCTGATTTCAAGACTTACTCTAAGGTACATTAATCAAGGTAGTATGACATTGGTGTAAGGTAGATATATATATCATTAGAAGAGACTAAACAGACCAGAAATAGACTAACATAAACATTGTTGATTAATTTTTGACAAAAGTGCTAAGGTTATCACATGGTAAAAAGATTGTCTTTTTAACAAATGCACTGGAACAAATATAAGTTTGATTTAAAAAAAAAAAAAAAAAACTTTGATCCCCTAGCTCACACCCTAAACAAAAATTAATTCATAATGTATCGTAGATATAAATGTAAGTGCCCAAACTATAACACATCTAGAAAAAAACATGGGTGAAATTTTTTGAGACCTTGGGGCAAGTATTTCTCAGCTAGTATACAAAAAAATCCCCTACCCTTAAGAAGAACTAATATATTGGTCTTCATCAAAACTAAAGCCCTCTGCTCTTTAAAAGACATTATAAATAAAATTAAAAGAAAATCTACAGAATGGAAAAACTGTTAGAAACATATACCTGGCAGAGAATTTGTTCTGGAATATATAAAGAACTCTTAAACCCAATAATAAGACAACTAGCTCAGAAGATCCAAACAGACACTTCAAAAGAAAAGTATACAAATGGCCAATAAGCACTTGAAAATTCTTAAACTTTATTAGTCATCAGGAAAGTGAAAATATAAATCACAACGAAACACTAGTTCACATATACTTGAATGGCTAAAATTAAAGACTAAGATTATATTTGGGGGAGGAGATAGAGCAACTAGATCTCTTATGGATGGCTGGTGGGATTGTAAAATGATGTGGCTGCTTTGGAAAACAGTAACAGCTTCCTAAAAATTTAAATATATGCTTAAAAATAGTGCCTAGCATTTCTGCTCCTAGATATTTGCCAAAAGAAATGAAAGCATATGTAATAAAGAGTCTGGCTCCATTTTTGGTGTTTGCTGACAGCTTTCAAGTTCCACCCCAACCCCTTTGTTTTTTGTCCATCTCTGGTCAAGCCAATGAGAAAGCTTGGGCAGTCCATCCTAGGCAGGGAGAGCAGAAGTTCAAACACGCGAACCACAGCCCTCCCTACCCCAGCTCCACCCCTTAACCACAATAAAAACCAAAGCCACGAACCCTTCCCTTGCTCAAGGCATTCTGTGCTAGCATGGGTGCTTGCCCTGCTCTCCCCAAAAAGTCCCATTATGTGAGGTATAAATGCCTTGTTGGTATGTGGGTGGCATCATCAGTCTAGACATCTGTGATAGATTAAATTACATAATCCAATTTAGAAATAATCTGAATCTGCAGTTCTGTGGGTCTGAACCCATTATAAATATGATCTTTTGAAGATGCTATTTTTATTTAAGTTGTGGCCCAACTGAAGCAGAGTGGGCCTTAATTACTTTACTGGAGGCCTTGAAAAGTGAAGAAACTGGAAGCCAGAGTCAGAGAAACCACAGGGAGGAGCCGGGAGCCAGAAGTCAAAGAATCAGAGAAGGGAGAGGACATTGCAGTGCGACATGAAGCAGGATGCAAACCAAGGAAACTCAGGGTACGTAGGCAGCCATCACCACAAAGATTCGAACTTTGGGGAAAAAGCGTTACACTGCTCATCCCTCGATTTTGGTCTAGCCTCAAAACCATGACACAATAATTTCCCATTGTTTATGCCAACCCATTATGTAGTATTTGTCATAGCAGCCAAACTGATTTTAGATGTAGGACGACATCTAAACTGATTTTAGATGTAGGATTGATACAACCCCTGGCAGGACAACCACAAAAGAATCTATGTCACAAAAATACTTAGTATACAAATGTTTATAGCAACTTTATTCATAATAGGCTCAAACTGGAAATAATATGAATGCCATCAACAGGGAAATAGATAAACAAGTAATGGTCTATTTATATAATGGATTATTACTCAGTAAGAAAACAAATTACTCAGTAAGAAAGCAAAAACAAAATACATGCAACCAAATAGCTGAATCTTAAGAACATTATGATGTGGAGGGAAAGCCAAACAGAAAAGAGTATATAATGCATGAGTCCATTTATATTAAAATCCTGAACTCACAAAACCAATCAATCCTGATAAAAATCAGGTCAGTGACTCCTGTTTTGTGATTGGGCCTTTATGAACTGACAGATATAGTATCATTCAGTGTTTCTAGCAGATCAAGATACTATGTGGAGCCCATGGCACACTCAGACACAAAGTTAGTAGAAATCTTTAGATTTTGTAGCAAAACAGTCAAGTAAATTGTCTCTACTGATCCCTGGCAGAGAATGAAAACCTTGTCATGGGACCACCAAATAACTCTGACCTGAAATGCCCAAGAGGGACTGAGTATTAGCAGATCACTATACCATAAATAGGAGAGACTGATAGCACTTCATGATGTGAAAACTGTTGTTTATTTAGGTTCAGATGAACACATCTCAAAGGCAGAAGGAAGGTGTAATCACATCTCAGCAACTCCTATAGTACCCCCCATCTATCCCTCAGGTTACGCCTGTGGCCCCCAAGGGAAATTGGCTATGGTCAGTGACTTAGGAGAATAAAAATTCAAGCCTGGTTTTTTTAATTATTTTTTTTAAAGATTTATTTATTTACTTTATCCGTTTTAAACCCCCCCTTCCCCATTTTGCTGTTTTGTGTCCATTCGCTGGGCAATTCTCTGTGCCTATTTCCTGCCCTCTCTTCTCATCCTTCTCCTCCAGTCTTCACCAGGATTCAATCTTGGAGACCTCCGATATAGGAGAGAGGTGTTCTGCCACCTGTGCCACCTCAGTTCCTGGTTTTCAGAGCATCTCATCTTGACTCTCCCCTGCGTCTCTCTCCTGCTACGTCATCATCTTGCTGCATGGCTCCTGGGGCCTGGCGGCTCACCGGCACACAGAGCCTGGCAGCCCATACGCCTTCTATATATATATATATATTTTTTTTATTTTATTTTACCGGGAGGTTCCGGGGATCGAACCCAGGTCCCTCCATATGGCAGACAGACGCCCAACCATTTGAGCCACATCCGCCCCCCCTCAAGCCTGTTTTACAGGTGACTGTGGCACCAGCCAGAAGTGAGCTCCTGTGGTTTCAAAGACCTACTTAGGCCAATAAAGAAAAGAAATCTTCTCAGTGGTGAGACTTTTAAACTCTGACATTGCAAATCTAACACAAGTCTGGATTGAATTTTGGCATTTCATGT
>JAQZBX010062010.1:0-16982 GCA_029593785.1 Cabassous unicinctus
ACAGATAGGTTTGATTGAATTTTTAAAGCATTCGTATTGACATACAAGATTATTTTTGCTACCTTGTTAAGGGGATTTGCTTAATTTTAAAGTATTCATTGCCATATAGTTTTTCTTTTATTTTGCTAGTATTACCACTTTATTGTTTTTTATAACAGCTTTATTGGGATTTAATTCACCATTAGCTCATCCATTTAAACTGTATTATTCAATGAAAATGGTTCAAAGGCTTTTAGTATATTCAGAGAGTTGTGCAAGCATCACCATATTGTAGCTTTATTGATTTACTTTTTGTGGATAGAAAAATCCCAGTGGTATAAAAGAGCTCTGAACTGGGAGTTGGAAAACCTGGCTACTTAGTCTTGGCTCTGCCCATCTTTGGGCAAATCTTTGGGCCTCTAGCCTTTGAAATGCAAAGATTGAGCCATTCATTTACTTATTTAAAAGACAGCTCAGTTTCTTCTCTGTATATGCCACAGGAATTTAAAAACAAAAACAAGGCACTACATTGCTTGTCCTCAAAGAGCCCACAGTGCAACAGGTAGATAATAAGGTTTCATTGCGCTTTCATGTTCAGTGCTTTTTTTTCCCTTTGTCCTCAAGCAGTGACCATTTAGATCAGTTAGCCTTTCTGGTCATTTGAAATGGGTAAGTTCTACGGGAAGTCTTATTTGGTTAGTGGTTGAGTGTTGAACACTAGGTAAAGCTGTGCTCTTTGTGGTTACAGCTTCACTCGTTGCAGTTTAAGTAGTCTCTTCATGTGACTGTTACAGAGAGGACCACATGGGACTTTCTTTTTTTCTGTCTTGAAAGGTACTCACAAATCTCTTTAGTCAGTCTTTTGAAAGTCCCTTCAAGCGTTGCCCCTTCGTCTCTCGAGTAAAGACTTTCTCTGTGACAGTAGCGCTAATGCTATCTATGCAGTTCAGGTCGGGACATTCCCAGTAAGATACAAACAGCTATTCACAATTCTGAGGGCTTGCTTTTTTTCCCAGGCCTCTCTGGCAGTGTCCCAAGAGCTCACTGGCTTTTCCCTCTGAACAACAAATAACAGCACTGCTGAGACAAGTTCCTGGTTCACCTTATGTTGAAGAACCAGAGCAGCACAATAGCAGAGTCTTCTGAATTGGCATTTTCCCTTTGAGTAAGGATACATTTTTCATTCTCTTAACCTTAAATAGCAAAGAGACTGCATTTTTTTACAACCCAACTAGAACAGCTTTCTTAGAGAACACTGGTATTTTGTTGAAAAGGAAAATTTCCCCCAACTTACTCTCTTCTTTGTATCTTTGATTTGTTAGTATCTCAAAATAGCTTCTAATTTCATGGGGTTTCTGTAGAAGCCACCAAAAATTAAAAAAATAAATAAATAAAATTATTCGACCCAGTGAATGAGGAAGAATGGGAGTTTGGAAGTAAAGAGGCATCACAGTGTTATGGAAAGAGCACTGGATAAATACAGGAGTTCTTAAAGAACCTTAAATTTTTAAAAAAATTATCTTTCAAGGTCATCAGTTAACCTGAACAGATCCCTAATTGGATATATAAGAATAATTCAAAATATTTAGAGCTGGACTTGCTGAGTATAAGGGTGTTACTCTGATTTTTGCCATGGACTACTTATGCAACCTTGGGCAAGTCATGCTCCTGGGCTGCTCCTTGGTTTTACACTCTGCAGATAATTTCAATAATACTGAATTCACACAAGTGCTGAAAGGCCTAAGTAAGAGCTATTAAGTCCTGGTGATTACAAGGGAGGAGGTGGTGGTATTGAATCAAGTGGCTCACCTACCATCTGAGGAGTTCATGTGTTATAAATACTTCCTTAGGAAGAAAAGTGAGGAAAAAAGGTAAAAGATAGAATTTAGGTCCTTATGTCTAATTTATAAAGTAGTTAAGTGTTTTATAACAATACTTTTTACAATTAATAAAAATCAGAAAGGGAAGAAACCATACCTTAGGATTAATATCATTCTCCTCTTTCTTTGCTTTCTAATAAAATTGTGTTTTGTAGTTTTTCATAGTGTCTTTGTCTTTTAGGTGCCATCTTAATTTTGTAAGGAATTACCTGTAATTGACAAATAAAAGGACTGTTTTCCAGAATAGGAGGAAAATTTGGTGACAGCACTAAATGGTTTCAAGATGGTAGACACATTTCAGGTATATGGGAGCCCTCATTAGGGATTTCTATACCCGTTCCTTGGTTAGAAACTCAGAAGCAGCATGATGTTTTGTTTTTGTTTTTGTCATACTTTTTAAAAAATAATAAACTATTTTTAGAGAAGTTATAGATTACAGAAAAGTTACATTGAAAGTATGGGAGATTCCCATATAACCCACGCTCTCTGCTTTTCACATTTTCCCCTATTAATAACATCTTACATTAGTGTGGTACATTTGCTAAAATTGACTAATCAGTATTGACGCATTGCTGCTAACCAAGGTCTGTAGTTTACATTATGGTTAACACTTTGCACTGTACAATTTTATAGGTTTTGATAAAATGTATAATGGCCTGTATCTATCACTACAGTATCATGCAGAACAATTCCAATGTCTCAACAATGTCCCATGTTAAACCTATTTTTCCCTCTCCCACCTCTCAGAAACTGTGGTGGCCACTGCCTTTTATATCAGTGTTACAGGTTCTTCAAATGCTAGAATAATCATAAGTCTGCTTTAGTCCATAGTTGCATTGCCCCCTTATGTTTGTTCATTCCTCAGTCTTGAGGAATTTGAGGTGATGATGTCTGCTCTGAGAAGCAACACGATGTTTTAGAAAGATTATGGCAAGAGTGTTAAATTGATACAAACACTCTGAAGAGCAATTTGGTAGTTCTGCTTCCAAGTATAAACCTGAGAATAGTAGTTCTCAGTGTGGCCCCTGGACCAGCAGTCTCAACATTACCTGGGCACTTGTTAGGAATGTACATTTTCTGGCCTCACTCCACACCTACTGAATCAAACTCCAGGGATTGGGCCCAATAACAGATGTTTTCCATAAGCCCTCCAGGTGATTCTGATGTTTGCTAAAGAACCACTGGTCCAGGGGAGCTGATGTGGCTCAGTGGTTGAGCACCGGCTTCCCACATCCAAGGTCCTGGGTTCAATTCCCGTCCTGGTACCTCAAAAACAAAACAAAACAAAAAAACTGGTCCAGGGAAACTCTTGCTTTGTGTACAAGGAAACACAAGGAAGCATGGGTTTATAAGAATAGCTCATTTAATCTTCCCAGCAACCTTATGAGCTTGGTTCTGATAGTAACCCTATTTTACTGTTAAGGAATTCTGTCTTTGCTCACAGAACTGGTAAATGATGGAGCCAGCGCTAGAACACATTCTCTTAACTACAGTGTGAGTTTTTTAAAACCGAGAACCTCAGAACAGACCTAGTTGTATTTTAATGGACTTGGGGAAATTCAAAGCTTCTGCTGTGTGTTTTGGAAAAAATTTATTTTCAAAGGGAATTGTAAACTTGGTGTCCAGTGAAGGGAGAGGGAAAGAAATGAGCATTTATTGAACAAGACATTCACTAGAGCACTAGACACTTTATATATAATTGTCTCAGTCTTTGTAACAATCCTTTGATGCCAATCTATTATCCCAATTTAATAGATGAAGACTTAAGTTTAGAAAAGTTACGTCATTTGCCCAAACTCACACATGAGCCCAGAACTCTCTCCAAAACCCGTGTTCTTTACACTGTAGCTGATTTTCTTTCCTTTTTCCTGAATCAAGTTCAAAATCAGTCTATCTAGAAATCATAAAACAGAGCATAAACTGCCCAGGTTTATCTATAGGCAAAAAACACAGTTAAATAAAGAAGTAAAATGCTTTTGCCCATCAGCAAATTAAGTGAAGCACGATAAGATTAGAAAGTAATAAAAAAAAAATTAGAAGATTCTAAAGGTCATTTATTCCATTTATACTGCTTGTTCAAAACCCATTTAAATTCCATTTAAAAGGAATATTTATTTTACTTTCATTGGCAATTTGATCCTTTCCTGTCATAATTTCCCTGACTTTGACATGAAACAGGAGACTGGGATTGCTTATTAGAATAATAATTATTTCTTATCCGTTGGTCTAATATTCCAAGATCTTCAGTACTAAGGGTAAGGGACAGTTCCAGTACATGTGTAAACCCACAGCTTGCGCTGTACTCCACTCCTGGATTTTCTCTTCCGAATGTTCTGCTTTTTTCAGGTGAAAATCATAGCACTGAATGAGAATGTCAGTCTTAGGTCAGCCCTCGATAAAAATCTGAAGAGTGCTGTGACTGCTGCTTTCCTCATGCTCCCTGAAAGCTTCTCTGAAGAAGAGCTCTTTATAGAGATTGCCGGACTCTCTTATTCAGGTTAGTAGAGTTGGTGCCCATATTTTCTGCAAAAAAGGAGATTTTTTGTTTGAAGACCATGCAAATATCCTGCTTCTCAACTCTGCATTGGAGTTGCAACAATCTTAGTTTGAAATTTCATCATGTCGTGCATGGATTACAGCAGTAATCTCAGGATTTGCCTACTCGCCTCCAAGGTCTTCTCCTCTCTGCATCCCCATGTATATGTTCTGAGTTCATCTTTTGGGCATTGTTATCGTTCATTTTTACTTTGAAAAAATGCAGACTTACAGGAAAGTTTTGAGAACAAGACAGAAAACTCCTATTATACCCTTTACCTGGAGTCACCAATTTTTAATGTTTCATCACATTTGCTTTGTCATTCTCTCTGTATCAGTAGTTTTCACGGGTTAGGTATGCATCAGAGTTACCTGGAGGGCTTGTTAGAAACGGAGCTTTCTGGGCCCTACCTCCAGAAAAGCTGGCAGCAAGTTGTGAGGCCCCCCAGTTTGCATTTCTAACAGGTTCTCAGGTACTGCTGATGCTCCTCCAGGGATCCTGCTCTGAGAACCCCTGCTCTCTGTCTATATATGTAAGGGCTTAAGATTATTTATTTTTTTCTGAACTATTTGAGAGTAGGTCACACATATCATATCCCCTTTAGGGCATGATACTTCAGTGTGCGATTCCTAAGGAAAAGGACATTCTTTTATGTAACCACAGTAGTAATCAAATTCAGGAAATTTTACACTGAAACAATACTTCATCGAATTTACAGTCTGTATTCTCAGTGTTGTCATTTGTCCAGATAACATCCTTTGTAATGTTTTTTCCCTCAAGTACACTATCTAGGGAAGTGGGTGTGGCTCAACCCGGGGCCTCCTTGTGAGGGCAGGCCGCTCACAGCACGGTGGGCTGATGCAGCAAGACCTCACAGCAAGGGGGAGATAAGCAGACACAGAAAAAACACAGCAAATGGACACAGCAAACACAAGCAGCAAGGGGGGGGATAAATAAATAAATCTTAAAAAGAAAAGTCAAGTACACTATCTAGTCCAAGATTATGTATTGTATTTAGTTGCCATGTCTCTTTTATCTTTTAATCTGGAAGAGTTCCTCAGCCTTTCTTTGTCTTTCATAACATTCACATTTTTGAAGGAGACAGGCCTGTAATAAGTTTTCCACCTTATAAACCATCTATGGGGAGATACTGGAGGACCATGTAAATATCCTGCTTCTTATCAAACTTTCCGCTCTGGATTTAGCATCCATGGTTGATTCTTGCTCAAACCAGTCTTTACGATGGTGGTTAGGAAGTGGTGATTTTCAGCTCCACTTTTTCCGTGTTAAGGAAAAGCTTTCCTTTCTTCTCCATTTACCTGTCTTTCTGTTTATCTATACATTAACTTCTTTTCCCTTTCTCCTTCAACTAGTTATTCTCCTCAGATGCTAGGGACTCCATCAAAAAGCAAGGGAGATGCTGAAAGGAGAGCCCTTGGCCCCTCACCCTTTCTGCAGTCAGAGACGTGCCTCATTGATCTGTTGAATATCTTAAAGTTCCATGTAAGAGTTCGTTTACAGAAACAGAATCTGCTACTTAAAAAATAGTTGGAAAATCACTATCTTAAATACCCTTTTCCCCAGCTTTTACGTATGAAACAAACAACCCTATGCTTATAACATTGCAAAAGCAGTTTACTTATTCTCTGAATCCCTGTTCAGATAAGATTTTAAAGAAATTTAATGCCAAAGGAGACTTTAGCAGTCTTGTCCTCAGTCTTCTTTCCAGAAATATGTCTAGTACTGCTACGGCTGTACTTGCAGCACTGCAGAGAAAGGAAGTGAAATAACTTTGTTCTTGTGGCTGCTTCTGACTTCACATGGCAGTGTCCCCGCTTGCAACAAAAGGCAGAGGAGCAAAAAGTGTCATGGCCGTGTATCAGAATAAGTGGCCCGATATACATTGAGTGGGAAAGAGAGATCACTTTACTAGGGTGAAAAAGATAGACTAGAAGCCTTTATATGAAGTGTTGACTTCCTGGGAGAAGGTGCAGGACAGTTTTCTACTTTGCCACAACACTACCACTACCTTTTTCCCCCATGTAGTCAACATCATTGTAGCGTTGGGGGGGTTTCTAGGGGTTCT
Source organism: Cabassous unicinctus (assembly GCA_029593785.1). Classification (NCBI taxonomy): domain Eukaryota; kingdom Metazoa; phylum Chordata; class Mammalia; order Cingulata; family Chlamyphoridae; genus Cabassous; species Cabassous unicinctus. The sequence goes on from JAQZBX010062010.1 coordinate 6,482, forward strand.
CTATAAATTCTGAACATCGACTAACAGAAGTTTAATGACATAACTGCCTTCTCCTATTTACAGCCTTTCTTAAGTTAGGATTCAAGCTACTATCAAATCTTTAGCTGGTTTTGGCTTTGCTTCCTGGAAAGATCATATTTTATAGTCCTGGTTTCTCCTATTTTGCAAGACACACGCACAATGTTAGTAAATACTTGGTGACTACTAACAATATCTTCTGCTGTTTTGCTTCTTTTATAATACTTAAGATCTGCCATGTAGCAGCAGACCAAGCACCAGATAGATAGAAAGACAGACAGACAAGTAGATAGGCAGGTAGGTAGGTAGTAGAGATTGATTCCATCATTTAATCCTCACACCACAGCCCTATTTATTTATTTTAAGAAATATTTGTTGTGTGCCTTCCATTTACCATACCCTTTCTTGGGCCCTAGACATACACGAGTGAGCGATACCTGAGTGAAACCCCTCATGGAGTTTCCATTATTGAAGAGAGACAGACAATAAAGAAGCAATAGGTCATTTCAGATGATGGTAGGTGCTATGAAGAGAAGAAAGTAAGCCAGGAAGAAAGAATAAACAGGTACTGAGGTGGGGCCAGCTTTACAGTGGATAGTCAAGGAAAACCCTCTCGGGGGACATGTGCCCTAAGATCTGAAGAGTGATCAGGAGCCAGCCCTGGGCTGGTGGGAGCAGAGTAGTCAGAGAAACCGAGCCGGTCCATCTGACTCCACTTTTGCAGCCTCCAGTTACTCCCGTTCCTCATCCAGTCTCCTCTTGCTTTCTTGCCATTGTGTTATTTATTGCTTAAACCAGATTTGAATCTGAGAATTGGGCCAAGTACCCTGCATTACTCGCTTCAGTGAGATTGGCTTCTTTTGCTGCAAAACTCAGGACACAATACCTGGCAAATCCTTTCAGAGGGATTTGATTTCAACTCTTTCAAGTCCCTAGCTCACGAGAGAGACATTTTCCAAAAAGTCTTCTGTAAGACAGTTGTTCAGAACTAGGAACACATTTTCCATTGAAACATTCTATATGATGGCTGTTCCTAAATCAGGACACAAGTAAATAGCTACCTAGTCCGCACGATGATGGACCTAGGCCCGAGAGGACTGGGAGAAGAACAGGATCTAGGTTCTGTCTTTCATAGGTATGAGTCTTGCCCCAGGCAGCGTGCTGACAGGCAAGGTTCCTGAGTGACACCCTCCTTCCTTAACTTTTCCTACCCGAGGCTTCTGAGAACCCAGTATCCTTGAATTGATTGGATTCTTTCCCTTCACCAAACCACCCAAACCTCCGAATCCCTCAGAATACTTCAGACTTCAAATTACCCACCAATCTCATTTTCACTTATAACTTTGACATTTATTTTCCACCTGTTTCCAGTTGAGAGACAATATGTCGTCCCTAACCTGTGAAGAAACAAAACAGAGAAAACAGTGTCTCCCCATATTTTGGGGCAAGTTCCTGCCGGTAATCACTTGTCAAGGCAAGATCTGTCAACATGAATAGCGGTAATAATAGCCCCTGACTTTTCCATGGCATCTACAGATCACATTGCCTGGCCCCAGGGCCAGTGTTTATGGCATTTATTGCCATGAGTGATGGATGAGAAAGGAGTAGGTGGAGGATGAGAGCCTGCAAAATCGGGGAGGAGAAAGCTTTCTCACCCTTCAGTTATTCTTAGAAGTCAGCATTTAAGAAAAGAGAAAAGGAAAAACAAGTGAACTTTAAAGGATCACCTTGAACTTTGTTATGTAATTACAAACTCTAGAAATGTCTAATTTTAGGTAACGATCCTGGTTGAGCATTGATTAAGTGAATCAGTAATCCCATACTCTATCAAGAACTGAAGACAAGATTTTTGTTCTAAGGAACTTTACGTATAAATATATGCAGGCAGAGTGAATCAGTGGTAGAAAAACAGCACATGCAAAAAAGGCAAGAGGTGTGTGAAAGAGCATGGCTTGTTTAGGGAAGAGGAGTAGGTTGATGGAAATGAAGTCCAAGGGTTATTTCAGGAGAAAATAACATTTATTATTGTGTGCCAGAAACTGCTCTCAGTACTTTTGATGTATAACTCATTTAATCTTCACAACAGCCCTTTGATTTTGGTGTTATATCATGGCCCTGTTTTATAGATGAGAAAACTGAGGCCCAGAAAGGTTAATTGTTTAAAGTCATTCATCTAGTAAGTGGTGGAGCTAGAATTTGAACCGACATTTGTAATCATCCAACTGCACTGCCTCTTGGTATTTTAGAGAAGAGATTAGGCAGGGCCAGGTTGGGCAGGACTTTGAATACTGGGTTAGGAGAGACTGGACTTCAACAACTTGTAGCAAGCATTGCAAGAGAGTCTGAGATTTGTTTTGTGGAAAGATAATTTTGTCAGCACTGTGTTGGATGGAGAGACGAGAGACAGGGAGACGTTTTACTTGTTCAGCAGATAGTTGAGTCCCCTATGCCAGGCACTCTTTTAAGCCTTGCAGATGAAGGAAATAAATAAGGCAGGCATGGTCCCTGCCCTTATGGGCTTTTCATTCCCATTGAGAAGTCAGAGAGCAAATAAGTGGCAGCACTCAGATAGGGGAGGAAGGAACATGTGATTTACTCTAGTTTGACCAAGGAAGGGCTCACTAGGAGGTGACATTTGAGTTGAGCACCAGTGGATGAGAAGAGCCCAGGAAAGAGCCGTCCAGGCAGAGGAGCCTGCTAGGGGTAATAATTAGGACCGTTTCTGTGTTCTCTCGCCCTTGTAACCTCAGCCTCTAGAACACTGCCTTGGCACAGAGTAGGCACTCTGTACATACTTGCTGGATGGACAGAGAGATGAACGATGGGAAGGATGATGAGGGCTTGAACCAGAACAGTACTTCAGTGAAGTAAGCTGCTTCACATGAAAAAATAATCAGCATTAAACTCAACTATTAAATTACTCTATTTCAGGGTTTCTTAACCTTTTTTGTTCTACGGACCCCTTTGCCAGTCAGGTGAAAACCACGGACCCCTTACTAAGACCACGCTATACTGTGTATTATTTAATAAATATATCACACCCGCACCAACACATCCCCACAAGAATAATGTTTTTTTGAATTTCAACCCAAGCTCATGGACCCCTGGTTAAGATCCCCTGCTCTCGATTCACTTCTGATCTTTGACAGTGTACATGCATCCTATTGGAGTGCCTTGTATTTTTGTGTTCACTCCCACCCCCCAACATAATCTTATGTCACTCCTTGGGAGGCAGCATAGTGAAATGTTTAAAATCTGGGGCTCTGGAGCAGATGATTTTGGTTCATACCTTAGCTGTACCACTTACTAACTTTGCGGCTTTGGGGAAGTTCTTTATTTCATTGTGACTTAGTTTCTTCATCTCTAAAGTGAGTTTTTGTACAGATTAAATTAGGTCATACCTGTGCTTAGCAGTCTTGGCAGGTAGTAAATGTTCAATTACTGTTAGCAGTTTTCCTTTTAGATATATGTTTGCTTCTAATAACAAAGCCACTTGATATAATAGACTAACAGACCTGCTTTTGAATACCAGCTTTGCGCTGGTGCTTTAATCTTCCTGAACCCCTATTTTCCTTATTTGTAAAACAGAAATAACTATCTCATGAAGAGGTTTTCATTGAGACTATATATGAGTATTGATAGTCTGTGCTCAGAAAATAATTGCTAATATTATTTATTATTGTTATGTGTTATTCTTGGCTACATAGGTTTTCCTCAGGTTGAGACACCATTTTTGCTCATTCAGTGATTGATGGACCTTTAGGTTAGCTCTATTCATCACTGTTTTATTAATGATAGTGCTGTGTATTACTTTGTGCAAATTACTTTGGCACCGGAAGGGAGCCACTAACTTCCTTGGATATCTTTTTCTGAAGTGGAATTATGTTGTCAGTTATAAGAATTATAAAACTTATTACATGTTGACAAATAATGCATGTCAGAATTAGAATATTTAAATCAGGTAGGTTGAAACTTGACAGCCAAATCATTTGGGCATTTAGGGTCTTTAAGAAATGAAAAACAACTTTGAGCATTCTTTTATAAGAGAAGCTGGGTTCTTTCAATGCCAGATTGTCTGAACACAGGCTCAGCTACTTCTAAGAATAAGACAAAGCAGTGAGGAAGTTGCCAGTTGAATGATTCTTGGGGGAAAAAAATTGAAAATGTGTGCCAGCACTCTAGAGTGAATAAACGTCCCCCTTTTCTGGATCCTGGTGAAGACCTGTAAAGGAACTTTTCCTCTGGTGTGAGATCTCTTTAAGATTTATTCCCTCACAGTCAGACCGAGAGGTGTCATTGGTTGACTTGCATTTTTGGCTTGAGTATTTCAGGAATTCAAAAGCATATTTCTCTAAGGTTGGCATGCTTGAGCTTTTGCCAAAGCCTTAGTTGGAACTCTTTGTACTCAGTAGTCACTTGCCAATATCTGAGAAGGCAATACTCCCGAAGAGATATTACTCATTAATAATGTAACAGTTTATAGAGTAATTACTATGTGTTAGGTACTGTTCTAAGTGTTTTACATGTATTAACTCCTTTAATCCTAGAAATGTCTGTACTAGTTGTTACTATTGCTCCCATTTTCCAGTTGAGGAAACTGAAGCCCAGATAAGTAAAGTAACTTGCTCTGGCTCATGTGGCTTGTCACATAGCTAGTGCTGAGCTCTGGCTGGTGGCTGTCGTTCGTGGTCCATACCTAGAACCGTCTTCTCCCAGGGATCCACGTGGCTCAGGCCTGAACCTCCTTTAGGTCCCTGCTCTGTCTCTTCTGGTTCATCTGTGAGCTCTTCCCTGATTCCCACCCTCACTTCTGCCTGTCCTCTTTCCCTGCTTTGTTTTTCTCCATAGCGCTTACCATCATCTGACCAACTATGTATATTTTGTTTGTTGCTGTTTTTTTGGTTGTTGTTTTTGGTTTGTTCCTCCACTAGAATGTGAAGATTGGAGACTTTTGTCTTGTTTTGCTCAATGCTTACAGTAGTACCTGACACATCCTAGCTGCTCTGTAAATATTTGGTGACTATTTACTGAATGAATGAATGAATTGTTGATATTGGTTCCTTCCTGAACTGATATAGTGGACCTGATTCCTCCCTATCCGTACTACCCATACTCATCCATTCTGTGTTCTCCAAAGTATGGAAAAGAAAAAGTGATTCGTGTTGTTGTTTTTTTAAATCATCAAACATATCAACCATTTATTCTGATCCCATTTTCTTTCATATGTGAGTTACTGCAATATGGTGTCTTTTTGCAACCATGGAGATATTTTTGAGGATGCATTTTGAGTGGTGCATTAGACTACCTCCCAGAAATACTGCCTTGGCCATTTTTATTAAAATATATATTGTATTTTCACATACAAAAGAATGACTTTAGACCGCTAACTTATATCACAAAATTAACTCAAAATGGATCATAGACCTAAATATAAGTATAAAACTCTTAGAAGAATGATCTTGGGTAAGGCAATAGTTTCTTAGGGCACCAAAAGTAAAAATGACAAAAGAAAAAAAAATAGTTAAATTAGACTACATTAAAATTAAAACATTTATGCTGCAAACAATACTTTGAAGAAATTGAAAAGGCGACCCACAGAATGGGAAAAGGTATTTACAAATCCTGTATCTTATAATATAGAATTTACATATCAAAAATAATGAACTCTTAGAACTCAATAATAACAAAAACAACCCAATTTAAAAATGGGCAAGGGATTTAAATAGACATTTCTCCAAAGAAGGTATACAAATGACCAATAAACAAAAGATGCGCAACATCATTATTCATTAGAAAAATGCCAATCTAAACCACAGAGATACCACTTCACACCCACTAGGATGACTGTAATCAAAAGAATAATAAAGTGTTGGCGAGGATGTGGAGAAATTGGAACCCTCATATATTGCTAGTGGAATGTAAAATGGTGTAGCCACTTTGAAAAAACGGTTTGGAAGTTCCTCAAACATAGAGTTACCATATGATCTTGCAATACTACTAGCTACCAATCCAAGAAAAATAAAAACATTCATCCACACAAAAACTTGTATATGAATGTTCATAGCAGCATTGTTCATAATATCCTAAAATGAAAATAACCCAAATATCATCAGCTAATGAGTGGATAAACAAAATATGGTGTATCCATACGATGAAATATTATTTGGCCATAAAATGAATGAAGTTCTAATACGTGCTACAGTGTGAATGAACCTTGAAGACAATATGCTAACGTCACTAAAGACCACATATTATATGATTACATTTGTATGAACCAAAATAGGCAAATCTACAGAGACAGAAAGGACATTAGTGCTTGCCTAGGGCTGGGGTGGAGGGAGATAAGTAACTGCTAAGGGATACACAGTTTCTTTTGGTGGGTGGGGGATGAAAATGTTCTAAAATTAGATTGGTGTGCTGGTGCACAGTATACCAAATATATTAGTCAATATACTAAAAACCAATGCATTGTTCACTTTAAATGGGTGAATTGTTCGATATATCTCAATTATATCTCAATAAAGCTGTTAAAATTGAGTATTATTTTGGCATATCAACTATCAGTTTGGGCTGCTGTTCGTAAACATTATCACATAAGAAATGCCCACTTCTGTAACCTATACATTATCTCATTGCATTGAAATGGTATTTTCATGTCTGTTTGCTGCCTGGGGTAGGACCTAAATCTTTGTATCACTAATATCTAGCATCACTACTGGCACATGGTAGCCTCTCAAATATTTATTGAACTGAAATGGCAACAATATTGCAGTTAGTTTAAGAGGGAAAAAATGTTACAGTTCTTTCAGAAAGTTGCCATCTAAAATTTAAGAACTTTTTGTTTGTGGAACATACAGAAAGAGAAGGAATGACACAAATATTTCGAACTCAACAGTGATACAAACAGACCTTTCAGGTAAAGGGTCAGCCTTGTTGGATTCAGAGTTTGGTGACATTTCATTCCTAGAGGTGGGGGTAGGGGAACTTCAAAGATTAATAGAATCAATTTATAAGCTCTAAATAAAGCATAAGTGATTATTATCTTCAAATACTCAGGACTTCCTTTACCCCTTCCCTTGCCCATCCTGTACCTACATCGTTACAATAATATTTGCTTTACTACTTACAAGCATTCTCTAACACCTTAGCTCATTTAAATCTGAAAGCAGCCCTATGAGGTTAGTACGATTGTTATAGCCATTTTGCAGAGAAGGAAACCAACTGGGAAAGGGTAAGTAATTTGCCTCCAGTCACACTGGGCCATTGCTAGACTTGAAAGCCAGTGCTTCTCCTTCCTACCACGCAATGCCTCACATTCCCACAATCACGATGAGATCCCTGACCGCGGGCGGCATGCCTGAAGTACAGAGCGGGCCCAGTGCAGATGGTGTGCAGGCTTCTGAGCTTGTCTTGTTTCAGAGTCAAAAAGAAATTACCCTTTTTGTTGCCCATTGTATCATAATGACAGTTCTCTGGCATTAGCCATCTAAAGTTAAAACCATTGGTAGAGGCATAAAAATCAGCAGTTTAGTGTTTCTCAATCCCTGTGTTTTGTTGCAAACATATCTCTGGAGGCAGGAAAAATTGATTTGTATGATCAGATGCTGTTTCATACTGTGCCCATGATTCTATTCATTTTGTTCTGAAGAAACTGGTAACAAGCCTGCTTGCTTACTGCTCCCAGTGGGCGAGCTAGTTCTGCTTTACAGCAGTGGAGAAATCAGTTCAGCAGACATTTACTGATGCTCCTTCCTTGTGCCAGGCAGTGTACAGGAGCTGCGGAGAGAGAGATGAATACAGCCCCATCCTATTCTCAGACCAGAGTATCTTTTTTTTTTTTTTTTGAAATAATCTCAGCCTTACAGGACATTTGCAAAAAATAATAATTTTAAAATCCCAGAAAGAAAACTCCAACATACCCCCTATCCAGATGTACCAACCTTTAACGTTTTGCCACGTTTGTTGTATCATTTTGTCTGTCTCTTTTCTAAACATTTCAGAGTAGATTGCATGCATCATGCTCTTTGAACACTTAAAACTGCCATGTACATTTCCTAAAAACAGGGATATCCACTTCTGTAACCACCTGAAGTGTAGTTATCAAGATTAAGCAATTTAACATTGCTATAAAGTTTGCAGTCTACATTCTAATTTTTTCATATGTCCCAATAATGTCCTTTTGGGTCTGTTCTCCTCCATTATTAGATTCAATCCAAGATCGTGTATTGTATTTAATTGTCATTGTATTTCTCTTTTTTTAATTGTGGAAACATATGCAACATAAACTTTCTCATCTCAACCACTTCCAAGCATACCATTCAGTGGGATTAACCACATTCACACATGCTACCAGCACCACCATCCACGACCAGAACGTTCCCATCACCCCACACAGAAACCCTGCACCCCACATGAGGCTATTGTATTTTCCAGGCCCTTTTACCGTGGCATGCAGTTGTTCTTTGGGGGAAGGATTTGGATAATTTTGCCTTTTACATTTTGGTCAAATACAGTTCTCTCAGAAAGTTGCCATTTAAGAACTTTTTGTTTGTGGAACATAGAAAAAGAGAAGGAATGACAAAAATATTTAGAACTCAACAGTGATATAAACACCATTCACATCAGGGTCAGCCTTGTTGGATTCAGACTTTGGTGACATTTCATTCCTAGAGATGGGGGGTGTGGGTACTTGGAAGATTAATAGAATCAATTTACAAGCTCTAAAGCATAAGGAGTCACACAATTGAAAGTTATCCCAGCTGCCACTCCATTCACATTTGTAAGTGATCATGTCTGTGAATCCAACCGAGTTAAACACGTTAACACGTAATAAACCAACATTACAGTAGTAAGGGAAATGGAGGAAAATTACAAAGTCGAGTAGAACTAGTCACCTAAAATGTCACTCTGTGATCCTGAGAGGCAGTTGGGCCTTGGGCAGGTTAACTTTGCACCTCAATCTCCTCATCTGTAAAATTGGAAATAATAGGATCTATTTTATGGGGCTTTGCCAGGATTCAATGAGATAACAAATGTAAAGCATACAAAAAAGTCCACAGGGCATGTGTATGTTATTAGAACAAAAATAGCCATGTTTATATATTCCCTTTGTCTTGTTTTTCCTGTTTTGCACAAAGGTCTCTTGTACATTCAACTTGGTATCCTGTTTTCTTCCTGCACATTAGTATATGATCATTTTCCATCGTGCTGTGTTTGTTTACTGCTGTTTTTAATGGTTGCATACAGTTCCATGGTATGGATATGGATATACCATCAGTACCTGATCTACCCCCCATGTCTTACTGATGATTGTCGATGGCAGAGGCAGGGCAATTTTCATTTGCTTTTGAAAGCTACCCTTTGTCTTTCAGAATTACATATTTTGCAGCTCAATTCATCCTATAGACAAATACAACATAACTCATTTCTTACCACTTGGCAATTTAAAAAATTAAATTTCCTTTCAATTTCATCTTAAATGTAAACCTCTTCTTATTAGGACTTTTAACACTCACTCCTCTTGTCCATATTAAACGTAACAAGGTTAACAATGTGCATAAAGCATATCAAAATCCCTCATGCAAATACAGCAAGCCAGCAAAGCAAGGACAAGTCTAAGTTGATAATGCACAGCTCCTATCTCAGTGACTGGTCAAAGGCAGAGTTTCATACAAAAGTGAAAGCTTATGAGTACAGAAGCTTCTTCATGGGCAAAAAATAAAAAATAAAATAATTTTTTAAAAATTTAATTTCAGCTCCTCAATAATGATAACCTTTTGTACTTAGCTAACTATTTTAATTGGCACCAAAAAAGGGCTTTGTGATTTGAGGTTAGTTATCTACCCGTCCTCTCTTTTCCCCCAAACAGGCCCCCTCATCCCTTGAGTAATGTGTTCATGGTTTTAAGGAGGAGAAATAAATGCTTGGATAGTGGATCCTGTCAGGCTTATCTAGTGCAGGATCAACTTGGAAGTTATCTTTCACGGGTCACAGTGTGACTTCTCAATGGAGGGTATGGTTTTTTTTGTTTGTTTTTTCAATTAGGTGACTTCCGGATGGTGCTTGGAGAGGATAAGAAAAAAGTGTTGAATATTGTGAAACCCAACATAGCGCACTTTCGTGAGCTCTATGGCAGCATACTTCAGGAGAATCCCCAAGTGGTGTACAAAACTCAGCAAGGCAGGCTCGAGGTAAACTGTGTTTGGAAAATCACTTATATTGTTTCTAAGTATTCTAAATATTCTGCATTTTATAACCATCTAGTTATTGTATTTTTGCATGTATTGGGTAACTAATTTTAAAACCAAAATTTAAACTTTGGTTCAGTTCAACACTACCGTGGATATAGACCTACTTTAAGATTTAAACAAGTAATCCTTAACCCTGGCTGTGTCAAAAAAAAAAAAACCTGAGGAGCTTTTAAAAAATTCATATCCATATGAGATTCTCATTAGTTCTGTGATTGGGCCCTGGCATCTATTTT
>JAQZBX010062011.1:0-17064 GCA_029593785.1 Cabassous unicinctus
TTTAAAATATAAAGGACTTATATACAGAAAACTACACAACACTGTTAAAGGAAATCAAAGAAGGCCTAAATAAATGGAAGAATATTCCCTGTTCATGGATAGGAAGAATGAACATCGTTAAGATTTCTATCCAACCCAAACTAATCTACAGATTTATTGCAATCCCAATAAAAATCAACACAGCATTTTTTAATGAACAGGAAAAACTAACTACAAAATTTATTTGGAAGGTAAGAAGCCCTGTATACCCAAATACATATTGAAAAAGAAAAATGAAAATGGAGGTATCACACTACCTGACTTTAAAAATACTACAAAGCTACAGTGGTCAAAACTGCATTATATTGGCACAAGGATAGACATACCAACCAATGCAATGGAATTGAGAGTTTGGAAATAGATCCATGCATATACAGTCAATTGATATTTGACCAGGACACCAGTTCAACTCAACTGGGAGAGAATGGCCTCTTCAACAAAGGTTGCTTTAAAAAACTGGATATCTTTATCCAAAAGAATGAGAGAGGATCACCATCTCATACCTTATACAAAAATCAACTCAAGATGGATCAATGATCTAAATATAAGAACCAAAACCATAAAGACCATGGAAGGTAATGTAAGGAAGCATCTACAGGACCTTGTAATAAGAAATGGTTTCATGAACTTCACACCAAAAGCACGAGCAGCAAAACTAAAATAGATAAATGAGATCTCTTCAAAATTAAAAACCTTTGCACCTCAAAGGACATTATCAAGAAAGTAAAAAAGCAGCCTACCAAATGGGAGAAAATATTTGGTAACCATATTTCTAATAGGGGCCTAATATCCAGCATATATAAAAAATCCTACACCTCAAAAATAAAGAGACATACAACCCACTTAAAAAATGGGCAAGTGACCTGAAAAGACACTTCTCCAAAGGAGAAATACAATTGGTTAAAAAGCACATGAAAAGATTCTCAACATCAGTAGCTATTAAAGTAATGCAAATCAAAACTACAATGAGATACCATCTTACACCCTTTAGACTGGCAGCTATTAAAAAAAGAAAGGACTATAAGTGTTAGAGAGGATGTGGAGGAATAGGAACCCTTATCCACTGCTGGTGGGAGTGTAGAATGGTCCAGCCATTGTGTAGAACAGTTTGGCGATTCTTCAGAAAAAAAATACTAACTATAGAACTGCCATATGATCCAGCAATTTCACTGTTTGGTATATAGCAAGAAGAACTGAAAGCAAAGACATGAACAGATATATGCACACCAATATTCATTGCTACATTATTCAATATTATCAAAAGTTGAAATCACCCCAAATGCCCACCAACAGATGAATGGATAAACAAAATGTGATACGTGCATACAATGAAATGTTACTCAGCTGTATGAAGGAATACAGTGCTAACACAAGGATAACATGGATGAATCTTGAGGACCTGATCTAACTGATATGAATTAAGCAAATTAAGCAGAGTCAGGGAGCTATTGTCTGGAATATAGTTTTTTTTGGTGGGAAATAGAAACAGAGAAGAAAGTTGAGCCAACACCTATATGGACATAATCTATGATAAGGTGAAAATGTGTAGTTGAGTATTGAAGGGATATGAAAAGAGGGTAGTGAGATTCCTGGGTTGTGTGGTGCAGGGTTCACAGGTGTGTAGATTGGGGAGGGTGGGCTGCAAGGTCCAGGAAATTGGGGAGGGTTGCGAGAGGAACCAGGTGAACACTGGGGAATTGAATTTATGTGAGTGAAAGTTCAATTTTGGGAATGCACTTATGGCAATATGACAAGGAATGGTTACTGGTTTAGGATTTTGGATTGGGGGGCATTTAGAACAGGGTGCACCAGAGCAGGCTTCTAAGGAGGGTGTGAGTGATCATTGACACAATGTGTTCTATCAGAGTGTGGGGATCCACATAATGAGCGAGAAGGAGTTGAACTCCCATACTCAGAAGGACTGATTTGTTCACAAATAGAGACATGGGAGTCTCTCAAGAGCATGGGCAGTTCCTAATAGGGGAGGACAAACCAGTGTGTCAAGACCTCAGTGTTGTTCCATATAACTATGAATCTTGTCATCCAAGGAGTGAAGCCTGGGGATTAAGGTGGACCCCAAGGGGAGTGGGAGGGAGGAATAGGATAGATCAAACAGGGGGTATTTAGTTGGCAATCAAAGTGTTCTACATGATCTTACAATGATGGACAGAGGCCATGTTAAATATCATCAAATTTTATAAAAGTATGCAGTCTAAAATGTAAACCATAATGTAAAACATTGACCATGTTAAGTAGCTATGTTTCACTATGTGTATATCAGTTATAACAAAGGTACTATCCACCTATAAAAAGGTATTAATACAGGAAAGTTTAAAAGGGAGGATATGGAGTATGTGAATTTCCTGTGACCTAAAACTTCTTTGAAAACAAAATGAGAAATAGTAAGACACTGGGGAATAAATGTAAGAAAATGCCACTGTTCAGATAGGACACCAGATATTACAGTGATGAAAGACAAAATGTCAAAAATTTTAAAAATATATTTATCATTACTTTTTAATATCCTAATCTTTTAATTTTACTTTATTTTTAGTTTTTTAAAATTTTTATGTATTTTATTTCTTATATTTAAGCTTATTATTTGATTTTCCTTAATTGTAATTGACTGTTTTAATGACTTCATTTTTGAGTAAGCTTTGGATCACAGAAAATTTACAACTTGGGCAGGGGAAGATCATTTGTGTGATGTATCAATGATTGGGGATATGTAGGAGGAAGTTCACCTGGGCATACATATAAAGTATATAAAAATGTGAAAATGTTCATAAGGCATTGTTACAGTGGGTGGAGCCTCACACAATAACAGAGAGAATATTGAATTCCCATCCTGGAGAGCTCTGCCACATTATCTAATGGAGAAGCAACATTCCTCCAAGTGCAGGGGCAATGTCTGGTGAAGGAGGATGATCCACTAACGGGTCCTTGATATTGATGACTATATTATTGAGCCTTTGATCTTGAAATTGAATCTTAACTCATTGTTGCGGGGTGCCTAAGAGTTGCCTCCTGAGAGCCTCCTCATTGGTTAAATGTGACCTCTCTCTCTGCTAAAATAAGCATATAAATGTATTACCTTCCCCCCAGCATGGGACCTGACTCCCAAGGATGAACTTCCCTGGCAATGAGGAATTACTACCAAGCACCAACTAGCAATGGAACTGGAAAGAGACATCCAATAAAAGGGGGAAAATATAAAGGCAAATGAGTTTATAGAGTCAGGAGGTCATCCCAGAGGTAACACTTATGCACATCTCAGCAGGATCTTAAAGACTGCCAAAGTGGATACTAACCCAAATACTGGGCCTCCTGAGGGTTCTGGAGTTTGGTGCCTTGCCAGTGAGCCCTGCTTTGAAGTCTGTGCTCCTTAGAGTGACAGAGTAGGACTCAATTATGGCTTCCTTACACATAACTCATCTGTCCCTTCTACTTAAACCTATACTTCGTGCTGGAGTTTGGAGGTGTACTTCCAAGAGACATGAGTCTTTGTTCTCACCATTTGTCAGCTGGGCCTGCAACCTCAGCATAGTTGCAATACCTACTCTATAGCTCATTGGACTTACCCAGGACAACTCACAAGGAGATGATGATGGACAACAACCATCTCCAACTGCAAGCAACATAGTCCTGTTCATCTTCCCCATGGGCTATTAGCCCATTCTCAATTAGAGGTGGAGTGGACATCACATGGCAGAATTCTCTGGATTGGGGAAAGAACTATGGACTAGAGTGAGCTTACTGGTATTCTCCTATAGAAGTATTGTGATTCTAGCAATGGAAGAAATTATAACATTAATGTGGAGCCAGTGGCCACTGGACCCTCTGGGGTCAGGGAGAAGGAAATCAGTTGTAATATGGGGGCTTTTTTGGGACTTGGGAATCATCCTGGATGACACTGTAATGACAGATATAGGCCATTTTATATCATCACATAACATACAAAATTGTGTGGGAGAGAGTGTAAAATACACTGTGAGCTATGGTCCATGCTTAATGGCAAAGCCCCAGGATGCATTTATTGATTTCAATGAATGAGCCACACTAATGAAGGATGTTTAAGTGGGAGGGTGTGGGAGGTGTGATTAGTGGGGCATATGGGAATCACTACAGTTTTTGTGTAAAATTTATGTAATCTAAGTACCTTTAAAAATAATAAAAGTAAAAATTATTATTTTTTAAAAATGGAGATATTTCCTGCCCCAAACTGCACCCTTGTGTGGAAGTGAATCCACTTCCACAAAACCTCAACTCCAGCCAAACTAGTGCTTGCACAATGGACCCATAAATGAATATATAGTGGCAAAAGCAACAAAAGACAGAAACAAACATTCTTAACCAGGGGCTTAAACTGGTTGTGCGTGAGAAACTGGTCCACATCTCTTAGTAAGAAACCCAGCGCAAGCAAGTGTTTGCTTGATGGTGAGCGGAATCTAGAATTGGTAGTTTTGAAGTATCTGATGAGTATCAGTTAAGCCTTTGGGAGTAGGAGAAAACATGCACCGGTAGGTTTACTCACTTGCCCTCTTTTCTCTGTCATTTTTTAATGAAATTGTGAACAACCATCAATTTAAAGAGTATATGATAGCATGAAGTGAAATTAATCAGAGCCTAAGTGGTATAAAGAGTTTCAAGAACTTTCAGTTATTACCCATAAGATCTCAACCAAATATCTCTGTGTTTATTGTTTCCAAAGAAAGACCTGGTCTCTAGTGCTGGAATGTGAGTGTATATATGATGATTTTTCTTCAGGTTTCTGACATGGTAAAATTTCAGTATGAATCAGGCTGAATGTGCCAGGGAGTTAAAGTTCGAGTGCAGGACTTTAGAAATGAAGAGAAACCCCAGTTTTCTGCCCTTCAGTTGGAAAAATTCTAAGTCACAGAATCTATAGAGTTTCTCATTGGACCACAGTATACTTGCATACCTGTTATGCTTAGCAAGATAAGCATCCTTCCCTTCTCTGTCTCCCTTCTGCAACCCTAACTGATGCTTCCAGTAACCAGTTTCCACACAAACTACCTTCAATCAAATTTGTTTCTGGGGTTTCTTAGGGGCAATCAACTTAAAGAATTAAGAATAGTCTTTGGTCCTACATGTACTAGCATACAATGTGATGATTTCTGACATTCACCAAAACAAGATTCCAATTTGTTTTGAGACCTTATGGGAATCAGAAGGGATGTCACTTTATCCTTTATTACTGGCAGAGTGAACACAATTTAATCACAAAACAATATTTAGTATATATTTCTGCTGGCTGTTAGCATATCATCTCTTAGCACAATGGATTCACATTCCCCATGGTAATAAAGGAAGTGAGTTAATATTTCAAAGAAGTAGTAGAAATAGGTTTAAGGAGATAGAAGATATTTTCAGTTCTGGGAATGTTAAATTTAGAATGTCTAATTGAAGATATCCACAGGCAGGTGGATGTCTAATTTTAGAACTCTTAAGAGAGGATTGTTCAGCAAAATTCCATTTAGCATAATATCTTGGATTCCTCAATATTTGTCTTTATTCTTTAATGCATAGATAGCAGGATTCAAAAGAGGGATGATTGCAAAGTCAACAATAAGGTGCAAAAACTGGTGGGAAAAAAACAATGGGATGGACTAATTGGAAAGAAAAGTTACTTAAGATACAAGGTCTTAGATACCTCTTACTAAAAGTCATATTCATTTCCAGTTAAGATTGATAGGATAGTAATCCAACCTGGTAATCATAGAAAGGGATAAACTGGTGGAGCTTGCAGAGATTTAATTAAAATACCATTATGTAAAATTTGTGGGTAAGATCTGTATGCAGGTATGCCTCACTATCATTTTTTGAAAAAAATTAAACTGAAGATAGGGATTTGGTTTTTAAAAAAAGGGTGTAAAGTAAATAGCTCCCCAACAATCCTAATACAGTTGGCTGAATATTTTGAGATTAAGATCCAAAACAATGTAATGGGTTTGCAAATTAAACAGTTGGTCAGTTCAATATATTACTGGATCCCTCTCAGCAAAAGCCCATTGTTAAGGATACTGTAAAAACAACTGCTTGTGCCAAAAGATTTAAAAAATAAGGAAAAATCTCTTGGACAATGAGAGATCTCTGAGGGAGATAATAGCACCTAAATTCTAATTATTCTTTTATACTTGTAGATTTATCGGACATAAGGGTCCTACACTTTCAACAATAAACCATACTTCTAAGTCTTATGCTCCTTCAGAGTCAAAGCATGGCCCAAGGGAGAGACATCTCCTTCAGTCCTTAGTCACTTCTGGCAGGCAATAAATGGTACCATTGCACTATAATTATGTCCTTGCTTCTTATAGTTAAGGTGCTTTTAATCTCTAGCTTCTTTCAAAATTTTGTCTTTGTCATTGGTTTACTATTAATAGCTAGGTATAGCTATTTTGATCTTTTCCCTGCTCAGTATTCTCTGAGCTTCTGGATCTGTGGTTTGGTAGGTGCTATTAGTTTTGGAAATTTTTTTGTCATTGTTACTTCAAATATTTTTTCTGCTCTCTTCTCTCTTTATGACACTTTCTATTCAAATTGTTTGTTATACCCTTTGCATGTGTACCAGAGTTTTTGATATTTATTGTAGTTTTTTCCCATTCAATTTCTGCCAGAAGTTTAGTTTGTGAAGTTTCTATTGACATATCTTTAGGCTTACTAATTCTTTCCTTAGCTTTGGTGAGTCTACTGATGAGCCATCAAAGACATTTTTTATTTCTGTTATAATGTCTTTTATTTATAACAAATTATTTTAATTCTTTCACAGAATTTCCACATTTCTGCTTATATTACCGATCTTTTTTTCATGTTGTCTACTATTTCCATTATAGACCTTAACATTTTATAATAGTTACTTGAAACTCTCTGTCTGATAATTTCCAAATATGTATCATAAATGAGATTCATTCTGATGATTACTTTGTCTCTTCAGACTGTGTTTTTTTCTTACCTATATTTTTCTTTTTTTAAATGACTGTGCCTGGAAGTATAATGGCTAAGTGGTGCATTACTTGATCTTTTATCATCCTATCAAGAATTCTATGAGACAGTAAAAAGACATATACCATTATCCTCACTTTTTAAATGGATAAGCAGTAGCATACAAAGAAGATTAAGTAACTTGCCCAAGGCACCAAGCAAATTAGTGTCAGAAAATTTAGGACTTTAAAACTCTTGCTCAAAAGAACACTGGAAACTGTGGGAAGATGGTGTTGAACTAACAGGTAGAGCAAAATGGTCTCACAAAAACAATGGAGAAAGAGCCAAAAGCTGTCCAAGGCAACTTCTATGGGGATCAGCAGACCAGGACAGTGCTACACAACTCACAGGAGGGTGAGAGACAGAAATATGAAGAAGGCAAAATGTGAATTACCAAGTCCCCATGGTGGCCAGGAAAAGTTCCCCTCCCCCACCCCCAAGATATTAAACTGGGATGAAACCCCTGACTCATTGCAACTGACTGAGAGTGGAAAAGACATCTTCCTCACTGTCAGCTGTTTCAAGAGAAAAGGCAGGGGAAGCCAGGGGGGTTTTCTTCAATGAGTTTGGACAGCAGAGCCTGCTTTGAATCTATGGTCTGAAGATTCAACACAGGAACACAGGAAAGCTGAGACTGAAACACCTCCATGAAAAGTTATGCTGATGAGAACCATCTGCTGACTGGTCTCAAAATTGCATGAACAAAACCTGTTCTCTGTTTTATGTGTATCCTATCCCTGAGAGAAAATCTCTGCCCCACTAGTGAGTCCCTGGTCCAATTTTGACAACTTAAGCTAGGCAATTTTAAATATTTAGAATGAATTGAACAAAAATATCACAGAGCTGTGAACAAAAATGGGCAAGAGAGAGAAATTGGCCATCAGAGTAAATTCATTAAAATATTTCGATGCCTAGTCACCAGAAAATAATTGCAAGCCATACTAGGAAACAGAAGAGATAGCCCAGTCAAAAGAATTAACCAAATATCCTGAAGAGATGCAGGATTTAAGACAGTTAATCAGTGGTAATTGTGCAACTCCCCCAAATCACTTCAAAGAACTTAAAGAAAATATGACTAAAGAAATAAAGGTAATTAAGAAGATACTGGGTGAGCCTAAAAAACAATTTGAAAGCCTACAAAGAAAAGTAACAGACCTTATGGGAATTAAAGAAATAATGGATAAGATTAGAAATATATTATAGGCACATAGAAGCAGATTTTAATTGCTTGAAAACAGAATTAGTGATTTTGAAGACAGAACATCTGAACTTGAAAAGACAGGAGAACAAAAAGAGAAGAGAATGGAAAAAAATGGAAGAGTCTCAAGGAATTGAATGAGATTATGAAATGCACAAATATTAACATTATTGGTCCCAAAAGGTGAAGAGAATGGAAAAGGGGCAAAAAGAATATTTGAGGAAATAATGACTGAAAACATCCAAACCCTAATGAAGGATGTAAATATCAATATCCAGAAGGACAACATATCCCATACAGAATAAATCTAAAAAGACATGGCCTGAGTCACCTACTTTTCAGAATTATAAAAATCAAGAGATAAAGATAGGATTCTGAATGCAGTAAGAGTAAAGCAAAGCATCACATTCAAGGGAAACTTGATAAGATTAAGTGCCAACCTCTCATCAGAAATCATAGAGGTGAGAAAAAGTGGTGTGATATATTTAAGGTACTGAAAGAGAAAAATGACAGCCAAGAATTCTGTATCCAGCAAAACTATCTTACAAAAATGGGGTGAGTTCAAAGCCTTTACAGACAAACAAAAACTGATAGAATATGTTACCCAAACACTAGAATTACAAGAGATACTAAAGGGAGTGCTGCAGACTGAAAGGGAAAAACAGGGGAGATTTGGACAAAAGTTCAAAATGAAGACTATTAGGAATGGTAAACTAAATAGAAGAAGATAGACAATAGAATGATAAGAAAACAGAGAGCCAAAGGACAAAATGGATGAAGGAAGTAATGCTGTGCAGTAATAACATTGAATGTTAATGGATTGAACTCCCCAATCAAAAGACACAGACCGATAGAATGAATTAAAAATATATGAGGTATCTGTATGTTATCTTCAAAAGATCCACCTCAGACATAAGGGCACAAGCAGGTTAAAAGTGAAAGTTTGATTACCCAATGAGGCAGTGCTGGGAACCTGTTTTCCCCTCAGAGAGGTGATAAACAAGCAGAACCAGATGTCACACATGTCTCCTGTACAGCCAGTGTTCCTGGCTTACTTCAAGGAAAGGGTCAGTTACAGGGAGGGACCCACCATTGAGACCAAGAGAATCCAGCCTCAGCTTCTAGATGAAGATGGTAATCACAGTAACAAGGAAGATGAACAACACCAAGTGGTGGTTTTAAAAAAAGGGATACCTATGAGCTGAAAAAGTCAGGAAAATCAAAGCAGAGATAAGACTGCCAAAGCTGATGAACAACTAGCTGCAGCCAATGGAAGAATCATATATCGAAAATAAGTCAAGCATTCCTCAGATGAAAAATATTCAGGTTTTACAGGAAGCTAAAAAAAGATGAGAAATGGAAATGAAATAAATAAACAGGACTCAGTTAAAAAGAACTCACAAAAGCAAATAAAAATAGTAGCTTCTTTTCTTTTGGTCATTGAGATGGATACGAGTAAGTGTTCACATTTTGGACTTGGTCCCTTTGAGAGTATATGGTGTATTTCTTTAAATAACTTTTTTTTCCTGTTTAAAGGAAAATACAAGTTCATTATGGAAGATTTAGAAAATACAGAAAAAAAATTAATAAAAACTTTGTCCAACCATCAATACCCTCTGACTTGAAATACCATGTAAAAGTTTACTACTATTAACATTTTTTTATTTCTCATATGTGTGGGTTTGCATATGTAAATTTTATATATTTTTTTAACAAACTTGTGATTTCATTGTATATATTCAGTATCCTGACATTATACTGTGAGAATTTTCCAGGTCAAAGATTTTTAAAAGCTAGCATTTAAATAGCTACAGGTAATTTCATAATTAAATGGAGCCCCTATTGCATGTTCTTTTTTAGTTGAACCCTCCTTAGGGTGGGAGAGATGGTAATGTGTGTAGGTAAAAATACCATCTCACCTCCTGCTAGGGGAGGTCATTCGACTCAGCTCTGA
Organism: Cabassous unicinctus; assembly: GCA_029593785.1. Taxonomy (NCBI): domain Eukaryota; kingdom Metazoa; phylum Chordata; class Mammalia; order Cingulata; family Chlamyphoridae; genus Cabassous; species Cabassous unicinctus. The sequence continues at coordinate 10,194 of JAQZBX010062011.1, forward strand.
CAAGTTAAGAGGTACACATGCAGGTCTGCTCAATAAAGCTACTGTTTGTTTAATACAAAAGGACAGGCATGGCCAGCATGAACCTTTGCCCTTACCCCTTCATGCTTCCTGATGCACAGGCATGAAACCTAGAAGTACCCTAACCATTTTTAGGCATCAAGAAGCCAGCCAATTGCTCTGGATTATAGAGTTGAAATACTCAATGAGCACCACTGGATCCTTCATGGCATGCCTCATGGAGCTGATATACCAGCCTTGAATGCTGAACTCTGGACTTCTTGATATATGAGAAGAATAAACACCAGGCTTATTTAAGCCTCTCTCAGGTTTCTATTACACAGCTAAATGCATTCCTAACTGATACAAGAAATAACTGTAGTAGAACATGCTTGTACAGAAATCTTTGTGTGTATTTCAGATTATTTTATTTGAATAAATTGATAGAAGCAGAATTACTGGATCACAGTATTTGAATGATTTTAAAGTTTTTGGTGCTTACTGTCAAATTGCTTTCTAGAGATGTTTTATCAGTTTATTCTTTCACCATCTATGAGAACACATTTCACTTCAATGGTGATTACAGTACAGCAGCCTTGGGCTGGTGTCATCCTTTAAATTTTCATCAACTTGATATATTGAAAATGATATTTTATAGTTTAATATTTTCTTTGGTCTACCAGAGAGACTAAACTTTTCCATATATTAATAGGGAAATTTGTATTTTTTTTCTAGGAGGTACCAGGGATTGAACTCAGGAACTCATATATGGGAAGAAGATGCTCAGCCACTGAGGCACATCTGCTCCCCTGTATTTCTTTTTGAATTAAACTTTGTTCATTTTCCATTAGTGTCATTAGAGTGTAGGAAGAAGGAAACAATGTAAAGTATGTGACTTTCAAGGTGATTCTTCAAGACCTACTTAATGAAAACAATTTTCCACATTATAGCAAGCTGAAACAGATGCTTGTTCAGATCCCATACATTACAAACCATACCTATCTGAAATTGTGCATTTCAAAATATCTACATCATGACATTTGTAGTACATCTATCTTTGTCCCATTTTAAATGCCTGGGGAAAAAAATGCTTAGATGTCATTTCAGAGAAAATGCGAGGAATAATCTTCAGGATCTTGTGTTAGGAAATAGTTTCTTAGACTTTATACACAAAACACAAACAATAAAAGAAAAAATATATAAATGGGCCTCATCAAAATTCAAAACTTTTGTTTATCAAATGACTTTAACATGAATGTGAAAAGACAACTTATTAAATTGGAGAAAATATTTAGAAATCATATATCCATTAAGTGTTTAATATCCAGAATATATAAAGAAATTCTACAACTCAACAATAAAAATATGAATCAATTTAAGAATGGGCAAAATACTTGACATTTCTCAAAGTGGATATACAAATGGCTAAAAAGCACATGAAAAGGTATTCAACATCATAAGCCATCAGGGAAATTCAAATCAAAACCACATTGAGATAACATTTCATACCGACTAGAATGGCTACTATTAAAAATTTACAAGTTTTGGAGAGAATGTGGAGAAATAGAGACACTCATTCGTTGCTGGTGGGAATGTAAAATGGTGCAGGCACTGTAGAAGAGTTTGGCAGTTCCTCAGAATGCTAAGTACAGAATTACCATATGACTTGGCAATCCATCTACCAGGAATATACTCAAAAGAACTGTAATCAGGGACTTAAACAGATATTTGCATATTAATATTCATAGTAGCATCATTCACAATTGCCAAAAAATGGAAGCAACCTCTAGTGTCCAACAACCAATAAATGGATAAATAAAAGTGGTATATGCATGCAATGGAATATTATTCAGGGTTAAAAAGGAATGAAGTTCTGATTCATTTGACAACATGGATGAACCTTGAGGACCTTAAATTCAGTGAAATAAGCCAGATATAAAAGGACAAATATTGTATGATCTCATTTGTAGGAAATAATTAGAATAAGCAAACTGAGAGTTAGAAAGTAGAATATAGGTTACTGGGGGCTGAATTGGGATAAGGAAAAGGGAGCAAATGCTTAATTTGTACAGAATTTCCATTTGGCTTGATAGTAAAGTTTTGGAAATGGATGGTGGTGATGGTAGCACAACATTTTGACTATAATTAACAGCACTGAATTATATATGTGAATGTGTCTAAAGGGGGAAATTTTAGGTTGTATACATGTTATTAGAATAAAAATTAGAAGATAAAACATAAGACTACAACATAGCAAGCCCTACTATAAATGATGGACTAAAGTTAATGAAAGTTTAAAAATGTTCTTTTAGGGAAAACAGAGAAAGATTGAGAGGTGAAGAATTTTCTTGTTTGTTTGCCTGGTTTATTATTATTATTATTATTATTATTATTATTGAAATACTGAAAATGCTCTAAAAATGGTTGAAGTGATGAATGCACAAATATGTGATTATACCAAATACCATTGACTGTACACTTTGGATGAACTGTATGCTTTATTAATATGTACAAATAAAATTGATTTGTTAAAAAAAAACCCATTAAATTAAAGCGATTGGACTGTACAAAAAAAAATGTTCTTTCAAGAATTATAACAAATGTACCACACTAATGCAAGGTGTTACTAATAGGGTGTTATATGGAGAAAAATACATCCTAATGTAAAAACTATTGAATAATAGTTAATAGTACCATTATAATATTTTTTCATTAATTGTAACAAAAGTATTACACTAATGCAAAGTGTTAATAATGGGCGTGGTGGTAAATGGGAGCAATGTATTTTTTACGTGGTTTTTCTGTAAAACTTTATTTGATCCCAGTAAAACTTGAATGGAGCTGAACTGTCAAAAAAAAATGTGAAATGGAGAAACTTATTCCATGAAGATATTAACAAAAAAAGAGCTTGAGTAGTGATACTAATATCAGACAAAATAGATTTCAAATGTAAAACTGTTTAAAGGGATGAAAAAGGCCATTATATATTAATAAAGGGGTAATTCACCAAGAAAAAATTACTGTACTAAATATTTATACCCCTAACCTGAGGTCCCCAAGTTATATGCTGCACATACTGGCAAAACTGAAGAGAGGAAAAAACGTCTCTACAATAATAGTTGAAGAAGTCAGTACACAACTCTCAGACTTGGATAGAACATAAGGACAGAGCATAAATAAACAGAGTACTTGAATAATATGCTAAATGAACTAGACCTAATAGACATCTATAGGGCATTTCACCCCAAAACAGCAGGATATACTGTTTTTTCAAGTGCTCATAGATCTTTCTCCAAGATAGATCATATGTTGTATCACAAGACTAGTCTCAATAAATTTAAAAAGATTGAAATTATGCAAAACACTATTTCTGATCATAACAGAATGAAATTGGAAATCAGTAATGGATGGAAAAAGAAAAATTCTTAAATATATGGAGATTAAACAACACACTTTTAAGTAAGCAGTAGATCAAAGAAGAAATTGCAAAAGAATTCAGCAAATATCTTGAGATGAATGAAAATGAGACCACAACATATCAAAACTTATGGGACACCGCAAAGGCACTGCTGAGAGGGAAATTTTAGCCCTCAATGCTTACATTAAAAAAGAAGAAAGAGCTAAAATTGATGATCTAACTGCACTCCTGGAGGAACTAGAAAAAGAACAGCAAACTAATCCCAAACCAAACTGAAGGAAAGAAATAGTAAAGATCAGAGCAGAAATAAATGAAATCAAGGAAAAGAAAACAGTAGAGAGAATTAACAAAACCCAAAGTTGATTCTTTGAGAAGATCAACAAAATTGGCAAACCCCTACCAAGACTGATAAAGGAAAAAAGAGAGAAGGTGCAAATATAAAATCAGAAATGAATAGGGGGACATTATCACTGACCCTGCAGGAATTAGAAGGATCATAAGAGATACTATGAACAACTGAATGCCAAAAAACTAGACAATGTAGAGGAGAAGGACAAATCTCTAGAAACACACAAACCACTTTCACTAACCCTAGAGGAAATGGAAGACCTCAACAAACCATTCACAAGTGAAGAGGTTGTGAAACTGTCATCAAAAACCTACCAATGATGAAAAGCCTGGGACCAGATCATTTCAAAGGTGAATTTTACCAGTCATTCAAACATAATTTAATACAAATCTTGTACACACTTTCCAAAAAAATTCAACTGGGAAGAATGCTACTGAACTCATTCTATAAAGCCAACATCACCCTAATACCACAACCAGATAAAGATAGTATAAAAAAAGAAAATTACAGACTAATAACTCTACTGAATACACATGCAAAAATCCTCAGGAAAATACTTACTAACAGAATCCAAAAGCACATTACATGAATTATACACCACGAACAAGTGGGTTTTATCCCAGTTATGCAAGGGAGGTTCAGCACAAGAAAATCAATTAGTGTAATAAAACACATTGATAATTTTTTTTTATTGTAGGTATAAATCAAAATTTTTCACAATACATACCAATATTTGTAAGATGATATATAAATACATATGCATACATGTGCATTTGCTTACATAAATGTTATTTTATGTATATATATATTTTTTATAAAGGTGCTTTAATTACCTAATTATACCTCAGAAATTACAGGGATTCCCATGTTCCCCACCTCCCACACCTCCCACATCATCCCACACCAACATCCTTCATCAGTGTGGCACATCACCTGCAATGGATATACACATCCTGGGGCCTTGCCACCAAGCATAGACCACATTCACATCATAGACCACCCTCTCTTCCACTCAGTTCTGTGTGGTATATGCTGATGCAAAATGGCATACATCTGTGGCCGCAACGCCACTCAGGACAAACCCCAAGTCCCAAAAAAGCTCCTGTATTTCAACTGCCCCTCCTCTCCCTGCCCCAAAAATGTCCAGTGGCCACTGGCTCCACCTCACTATTACAATTTCTTCCTTTGCTTGAATCACAATATGTCTACTACAGAACACCACCGAGTCCACTCTAGTTCGTAGCTCCTCCCCCAATCCTGAGGAGTTTGGGATGGTTATGTCCACTCCACCTCCAAGTGAGAGAGGGTTTATATCCCATGGATACAGTGGATGGGATTATCCTGCCTGCAGCTGAAAACCCTCCTCATTCCCTGGGATGGCCATTGCCAATAGTCGTCCCCTCCCCAGGTTACTTGGATGAGTCCATTGAGCTGTAGGGTAGGAGTTGCAGCTGCTCCAAGATTCCAGGCACAGCTGGCACATAGGTAGGCCAGAGGCTCCAGTCTCTGGAAGTACACCTAAAATCTCCAGCATCACCTATAGGTTTGAATAGAAGGGACTGATGGACCATGTGCAGGGAGGACTTACTTGAGTCCAACTCTGTCACTCTCAGGAGCACAGATTCCAAAGAAGAGTCCACTAATAAGGCATCAATCTCTGCAGCTATTCCCACTTATATAGGACCTGGGTGTCACGAGAGCCCTCAGGAGCCCCGCTGTGTGGGGTGATTTCCACTTTGGTGTTCTATGAGATCCTACTGAGTTGTGCGTAAGCATTACCTCTGGGATGACCTCCCGACTCTCTTTGAAGACTTTTAGCCACATAAACTCTTTCCTTTTTACCTTTTCCCTCTTTTATTGAAGGTCTTTTTCCAATCATTTTGCCAGTTGCCACTTGGTATTAATCCCTCGTTGCTAGGGAGGCTCATCCCCAGGTGTCATGTCCCACATTGGGGGGAAGGTAATGCATTCATATGCTGAGTTTGGCTTAGAGCACATTGATAAATTGAAGAAGAAAAAACATGATCCTCTCAATTGATGCAGCAAAAGCATTTGACAAAATAAAACACCCTTTCTTGATAAAACTTGCCAAAACATAGGAATAGATGATATGATCCTATATCTAGAATCTGCTGAAAAATCCATAACAATGTTACTAGAATTAATAGACAAGTTCAGCAAAGTGGTGGGATACAAGATTAATATGCAAAAATCAATAGAGTTTCTTTACACTACTGATGTGCAATCTGAGGAAGAAATCAGAAAAAAAAATTTCCCTTTATAATAGTACCTATAATCAGGGTAGGCTAAACATTCACTATATTAAAAACCATGTGTCCCCAGACATTGTTTTTCTTGCTAGGTCTGGGTTTTTTAGAATGCTGGTGATAAACTAAGCCTGATTTATTATATGTCCATCCTGTATGGGAAAACACTTTGATTTTGAGTATCTTTGGTCAACCTTAAGAGATATAGTAGGGGGACAGATGTGGCTTGGGCAGTTTGGACATCCTTCTCCCTTATGGAGTAACCAAGGTTCAATCCCCAGGACCTCCTGGTAAAAATTAAAAAAAAGAAAAATATAGAATATGCATGGGCCCTACGAGTGGGTGAGACACAAGGCCCCATGTGCCACCAAGCCCCAAGTGCAGGTGTGCTTTCAGTCCCTGCAAGGCACACAGCAAGATGATGACATAATAGGAGAGTGACAAAAGGGAGAGCCAAGACAGGACGCATCGGAAAACCAGGAACTAAGGTGGTGCAGGCAGTAGGATGCCTCTCTCTTACATTGGAGGTTCCTAGGATCAAATCCCAGTGAAGACAGGAGGAGGAGGATGAAAAAAGAGGTCAGGAAATGGACACAGAGAGTTGCCCAGTGAATAGACACAGAAACAGCAAATATCGGGGTGGGTGGGTGGAGTAAAATGGATAAAAGTAAATAAATAAATCCTTAAAAAAATGTATAGCAGAGGAAGATACAAACTATTGTTAGTAGTAATACTTTGATGATGCTCTTTCATGATTTGTTAACAAATGTTTCACAACAATGCAGGGTGTTTGTGTCTGGGGGGTGATATGTGGTAGCCCTTTATGATGTTATGCATGTT
>JAQZBX010062012.1:0-16981 GCA_029593785.1 Cabassous unicinctus
AGGGGTAGGGAGAGATAAATAAAAAATAAATCTTAAAAAAAAAAAAGCAAGGTGAAGGTTGACTCGAGTGGTGAGAAAAGAAGGAACAGGGAGCTTGGACAGAGTTTCCACCTGGACCCAGTTCTCAGCTTCAATTTGTCTTCCCAAAGGGCTTCTGGGCCAGAACCTCCCTCCCTCCAGACCCTCTCCCCCCATCTTCCCCATGTGCCCCCACTTTCGTCCAGCAAGGCCTGACCTCTGGCTGGCCGTGCCCCTATGACCATCCCTGCCCTCTTGGATCTCCCCATCCGTGGACACAGGACACTTTGGTCCAACCACATCAGGACGACTTGTGTCACCCACCTCCAAATGGCTTCATCCCTGCTGGAAACCCCCCGGTGGCTCCCTTTCACTCGTGGAATCAAAGTGAAGCCCCCAGGCCTCCAAGCTCCCCCAGGCCTGCCTCTGTGGCTGCTGGTCCGTGAGCTCCCGGGAGCCACAGGCCCAGTCCCTCACCCAACATGGAGCCCCACATAGGTGAACACTCAGTAACCGACCCCAGTGAAGCTGCACGCTGCCCTCTAGCATGTTTTTCTTTCATTAGCTATCTGGAAAAAAAATAATAAACCCACCCCTTAGCCCTCACCCTCAACCTGCCTGAAATGTAAGTTCCCTGAGGGAAGAATTTTTTTCTGCTTTATTTACTGTTAAGTCCAGAGAGCCAGGAACAGTTTTGGGTGCTTGGTAGGTACTCGCTTGCTCTAAATGCCTGTTAGAAAGAAGGAGGGAAAGAAGGAGGGAGGGCGGGTGGAAGGAAAAAATGGTTTATGCTCCGGCTTGAGAATCCACGGTGTGCTGTAACCCCAGCTCTCTCTCTGTGAGTTTGGATTTTGTCTCTCCCGGTTGGATTCTATAAACTCCATGGGACAGCAGGTATGTGGGTTTCCTATAACATCTAGCAAAATTGCCATGTGCACAGGAGGTGCTTAATAAACGCTAAGATTTGATTTACCTCTGACATCTCGTAAAGCGTTAGGCTTTTAAAATCACCCCGTTTTCCATTTTACAGAAAGGAAAACTTGAGGAAGTTTCTCTAACATGACTGCTTTTTTAAAATATGCATCCTACAGTCATTTGCTTGACAAAACTAGCTTCAGTTTTATTACATTTATTCCTTTCACGAGAAAAGCAAATTACTCACAGTAATACTCCATTTATTTCTATAAAATTTTGCACATTTTATTTATAAAAACAGATTGGTACTTAGCAAAGGAAAAACAACATCAAGTAGGGTTTGCAATTGCTTTGGGGGCTCTTGGAACCTGGATTGTCCCAGTTTGGAGCAGCTAATCGCAGCTGCCCCAGAGCATTTGGTCTGGGGGTGTTGAACTCCTCACTCTGGATCTGCACCAGCGCTCAAGCCAGGGCCCCCATCAGAGCTGCCGGATGAAGATGGCTGGCAAGAACAGAATAGATGGCTGCCAGGTGAGTAAGTGCTTCTTCCCCAGGGAGCAGTGAGGTCATCTCTGTCTTCAGCTTTCCCTGCCTGAAAGGCCTCCGTGCCTCAGTAGTTCCTCTAGGGGTGGCCTGCAGGTGCTTGGAAGGAGGATCTACTCGCGGAGATTCTGGTTGACCGTCTCCTCCCTCTCCCCAACCCCAGGCAGCTCTCCCACCAGCCACCAGAGGGATCCTTTGAAACTAGAAATGGAGTCGCTTCACCCCTGTTGGAAACACTCTGGGGGCTTCCCTCTCACTCTTAGAATCAACCTGAAAACCCCAGGCCCCCAAGAGCCCTCATGAGCCTGGCCCTGCCCACTGCACCTCCTACCGCTGGACCCCAGCGACAGAGCTCCAGCCACAGGGGCCCCTCGCCCTTCTTCAGAGCCCCCGGCCCACTTCTGCTTCAGGATGCTTTGCTTGCCGCTCCCCAGACCCCTCCTGGATCTCTGCTTCTCCTCTCTCACGGGCCCCTCCTCAGCGCGAAGTCCACAGCCACCGCTGTCTGCATCAGCGCCACTGCTCCCTTTCCTGCCCACGGGGCTCAGCTTTTCTCCAGGGCCCCGAGGGCTGCCTGGCAGCACAGCTTACACTGATGTGTTTATTGTCTGTCTCCCCAGCCAGAGCCCAGAGCCAGGCAGGCAAGCACTCTGCTTGCTGCTGTACCCCCGCGCTCAAGAGAGCGCCTGCTCAGGGCCAGGGAGAGCTGTTGAATGACAGCGCCTGGCCTGCGGTCTCCTCCTAAGACTTCCCACGCTCCTCAAGGAAAGAATGCAAAAAAAAAAATTAATAGTGAAAATCATATGGATAATGATGTCCATGAAGGGCCTACCAGGTGCCAGCTCCACCTCCAGACACTTCTGCACCACACCAGCAGGACGATGCTAGTATCTTTGTTTTACAAATAGAGAAAGAGGGACTCGGAGTTGTGAAATCACTTGCCTGAGCTGCCCAGCGAGAAGGGACAGAACCTGGCTTCAAATCTTGTGCTTTCTTCTACACCCTGGCCTGAAAATTTGATTTAAAAATTCCCTTTTCAGCACCAAGTTTCCCTGATTTCTGAACAGTAGTCATAACTGTTGGCTAAGAAACCAAATTCTGGTTTCCTGGAAACTCAAAATCTCCTCCCTACAGTGTCTTATCCCCTTTTCCACTCAAAATAACTCAACCAAAGAGCCTGTGTTGACCTTACATAGCCCCTTCCCCAGTCCCGGGGCCAGACCCCCGTCCTGTGTGCCGCAGTCCCCAAGCTTCCCTGCTTAGGTATTGAAGCGGCTGGCCCCATCAGCAAGCCCGCCCTCTCTCTGCTGAGTCCCCTTCTTCTAAGATTCCTGAGCATCCCAGGGACGATGTGCCTGCACGTATCCTCAGATGCGCCCTGCCCTTCCTCGCCATCACAACTGGCAGCACTGAGGCCCCTGGGCTGGGCAGGAAACCTGGAGGCCAGGGGTGAGGTCGAGGCTCAGCTGCTGCAGCCAGAGCAGCCTCCTCTTCAGTGCTGGTGAGTGGGAGCGTCGCCCCACTGTGCTGCCCGTGCTCTGATGCACCCACTCGAAAGTACCTTCAGAAGCGGAGAGTTCCCACCCCGTGTTCGCTCAGCCGGGAGTCCCACAACCAGGAGACTTGGGACTCAAAGTACCAGAGCTTGGGAAAGCCACTTACCCTGCCCTGCCTCTCTGTGACCCTGGGCACACCCCACCCCCCAAGTCCCTGGGCCAGAACTGGATTTCTCCATGGCTGCAAAGCTGTGCCCAGAACCCACCCTCTCCAAGCCAGCCTCCTTCGTCCCCATTTGGTGACCTGTCCTTCGGTGTCTGGGGTTCCATTCTTCCCCTCAGCAGCCTGGCTTTGTCAACACTCCTCACACCCAGCCCCAGCTGGACAGATGTGCCTGAAACACAGTCATGGGCAAAGCTCACGGCTTCTTGGTCCCCAGGGGAGTCAGAAGATTCGGATATACGCTAGGGGGATACAGTGGCTAATTCTCTGAGCTGGGCCAAAGGTGTAGCCAGAACCCCGTTTTGCATGCAAAGAGGGAGGCTAGCAGCAGCTGCCTGCCCGCCTAGGGCGTACAGAGCTCTGGGAGCTTGCTTTGTAATCTGTAAACAGGTCAGTAGTTTTACTAGTGTTGGGGTCCCAGCAGAGGGAAAGAGTTGGGAAGATAGGAAAGGAAAGCTGGCTGTATAAAAGAGAGAGGGGAGGGACAAATACTTGGATTCCTGCAATCGTTCTCCTAAAAAATGCCCCTCAGGAATTAAAAGAGACTGAGATGCAATGTTCATAAAATTCATAAAGTTAGCGCTTCAACAGAGGTCTGTGGACCGACTTATTTATCTGCACATCCAGCAAACGTTTCCTGAATGTCTCCTCTGCTCCAGGCCGGAGCACACAGTCTCTGACCTCCAAGAGCGCGGACGAGTGAGGTAAACAGGTGGGGAGGCACACACGGGGCTCCTGTATCTCTTGGACTGTGATAAAGGTTCACGCAGGGCTAGAGGGGCACAAGGGAGGGGCGAGAACACCCACTGGAAGGAGCTAGGGGGCAAGCCCCAGAGGAAGCCAGCTCAGTTCAGTTTTGCGAGAGGTGGAGGGACTTGGAGGCCGAGAAGTGGATGGAGAGGGGAGCCCAGAAAAAGGGGGACAGGCGGTGACACAGTCGTTCTGTCCAGCAGCTTCCGAGCAGCCAGGCTGGTTGGGATGCATGGTGGGTGAAAGCAGGGTCTCAGGGCCCGTCTCCCTGTGGTCCAGGCTCCAGTGACCACGGTCAAGCTGAGCACAAAGCCGGACCCTGGGCAGCCGTGGGAATTCGGGTAAGTGGGGGCTGCATTGGGCTCAGCCCTCCTCCTGCAGGCTCCAGCAACCAGCCATAGGTCCACTCCAGTTCCTAAACCCACTTTCATTATGACACTTCTGCCCTCGTTCGTCCTAGGGTCTGCACGCTTTGCTTCTGTTTTCCAGTCCACGTCCACCCGCACGACAGGGGGGCAGCATATGGCACCTCCCTCCCTGTCTCGAAGCCTCGGGAGCCCCACTTGTACCCATTGCCCGTATGTGCTCCCAGCACTCCTTCTGGAAGCTCAACACTTGACAACTGTTGATCATTATGTCTTCATCTTATTTTTTCTTGTTTATGCTTTACAAAAACCTCAAGATATCTACTTCCATCTTCCAGGTGAGGAAAGTGAAGAATGGAGGTTAATCTGTTCTGTCTCACTGCTATTAAAAGGCAGAGCCATTCCCTGATTTTGAAATCAATCAAGTGGCATGCAGTGATCAAAGAGAACTAGAAATAACACCAGTGAAATCGACAGCAATTATACTTCCAGGAATATATTCTTCTTGGGAAAAGAAACATTCCCAAGAATGTTCAACTCAGCATGGTTTACAAAAGCGAAAGATTGCCAATAATAAAAATGTCTACCACTAGGAGATCAGTTATGCAAATGACGGAAAGTCGTTAAAAATGATGTTATAGTGTTGTGTTAATTCTATGTAGTGATGTCTACAGGAGATTGTTAAATGGGCAAGAATAAAGCAGGTTAGTAAAACAGGGCCTCCCATTTTTCTTTCCAAAAATCATTGCTTTCTCAACATTACATATGCATTCAAAGGTGTTTCATTAGGGACCGACACAGATGAATACTATTTTTTTATAATGGGAACATACTCTTCATACCTCCTATTCTTCAGCGTGAATTTTTCACTTAACACTGCTGTGAACTTTTCATTTTATATATCTAGGGCATGTGTAAGCTTCCATTCATTTCAGTCTCCCTCCTGCTAATGGCCGCCTTGCATCCATCGATTTGCACTTCGATTCCACCACCATTTAGTGCCAACCGCATGCCAGATGGTTTGCCAAGCGGAGCTTCATGCTAGGCGGAGCTTCAGCAGCGTAGTGTGAGCGGGGCCTGCCGTTCTCGCATGCTCCCTCTGTTGATAGCGCTCTCCTCTTTTCCCCAGTTAAACAATGCCGAAATAAGCATCACTGTGTATGTCTTACTCTGATGTGTGTCTGTATCTCTGTGTGTGTGTGTTTTTTTTTTTGGGGGGGGGGGATTCCTAGAAGTTGCTTGGGATGGCAGGTCAAAAGGTGTGCACAACTTAAATTTTGATCAATACAGTTTTCTTGACCATCTTAAATGTTAGAGACCACCAAAGAAATATGGACCTTGTACTGTGTAGGGCAACAGCCATAGGGGCTTTGCCCTGTGGCTTAGGGGTTGGTTTCTAAAGGGTGTTTTAGGAAAGAAGGGAGAGCAAAGGATCCACCTTGCATTGAGCCTCTGCTGCTCGCTCGTCACTTTCGTAGGTCGTCATATTCTGCACATCAACCTGCCATCGCTTAGAGGACACGAGATAGGGGCTCCATAGTTAATCTTGAAATGAATGAGTGAAGGTACTGTGGGTACGACTTTCCCTATTGAAAAGATGAGAAAGGTGAAATCCCCAGAGGTCCCCACTGCCAGGGAGTGTCCTGCTGCAACCCAGAGGCCAATCGTGTCCACATGCAGGGCAGTGTGGGAGAAGGAGGAGACCAGGGCTGGGAGACCAGTGACGACGTGCTGGTGGGGTTGCCATCCTGTGATGGATGCCTGTAGCACGAGAGCTAGAAAAGCAGATCAGAAAAATAATAAGCAGCTGAGCTTTCCAGAGACAGTCCTTGCTTCAGAGTGGCATTATCCATCCCTCTTGTTCAAGAAAAATAAATCCGCTTTCCTAAATTACATGTCTCTGTCTATATTTTAAGGATTCCACATCCTCCCCCACCTGCTCTGCAAATATCCATCGTGCCCGCGCTCTGGCTTAGCAGTACCAATTACTTTGACAAACGGCCTGTGCTCGCATGCCCAGCCTGGCTTTGCACGCATCCACCTTTAGCCAGGAGTGAGAAACGCTCCTGACAAATATTTACAGAATGAAAGTCAACTGGGATGGCAGATTGCAAACCCTGGAACCCTGGATTAGCCCAGACCTCAGGCTACCTGCACCAGGAAGGAGTCGGAAGGGGCCTTGTTCTAATTCCAGGGATGCAGAGAGGCCCCATACATAGGGTCAGAGAGAAGCCTGTGCATCAGCGCCTTGAAAGGAGACAGGGGAGAAGTCCAGAGACTCTGCTCTGAAGCCTGGCCCTGCACTTACCTGGCTGTAAGACCTTGGACAACATTCCCTATATCCCAACCTAAATGAGATCCCTTTTGTGAAAGCAGACACAAGGGCCTGGCACTTAGTAGCTGCTCAAGAAAGTTCTAAGCCATACAGCCTTAGAAGTCTGCCCATGGGTGTGCCTTGGGCACTGGGGTGCACAGGAAGACGTGGGTGGGCACAGAAAGAAAACACTGAAGAGCTCCATGCTGACGCACGTGCCGAGGTCACTCCATCAGTGACCAGTGTCTGCTCTGCTCTCAAGGCACCGCCGGGTCTTGTCCTCTCCGGGGCCTGGGGTTCTGAAGGTTCAGGCCTTCTCTTTTGGTGTCCACTGAGCTGCATGAAGTACAGCTTTCGTGATCACTTTTTGCTTTTTTGTGACATTTCAGACCACTTGAAAACATTGTTTTTCTTTAACTTTGCCTTAGCATGACCCCAAATTCTACATGATCAAAGTTTACCATAAACTTACCTGGTTACGTTTGTTTTTTTAAAATTATGTTTGACACTCTGCTCATTTCATAACAACTTAAAAATTTTTTGTAGGCATGTTTTATTATGTACAATGCAGGTTAGTGGAGTAATCAGATACACACACCCATGCATACATAACAAAATAAAATACATCAGTTGGGATGTGCCCTCCACTTTTTTTCCACCAACGGGGAGCATTTTGGAGAACACTGTTCTAGAACATCACAGCTGGAAAAGGCCTTAGCAAATCTAGGCCATTAGCCTTCAGACTTTACGGGATCTCAGGCTCAGCTGAGCTACGTCAGAGATTCTGGTTCAGAGGCTGGGGCAGAACCCAGACAAACCCCCCCACGGTTCTGAAGTACTTAGGCCTGGGGTCACGCTGGGAGGAAAAGCGCACTCATCCATCCTTTCCTTTATAGATGCAGAGGCCAGAGAGGGACGTGTGTTGGCCAAGGTCACACAGCGGGGAAGCGGCAGCTGACACGGGCAACCACGCAGGGACCCTCGGATGGCAAAGAGAAGGTTCAGTCCTCCTCTTCTCCCTGCTCCGTGGCCCTGGAAAATCCTCTGGCTCGCTCCCCCATCCCACTTGGCTGCCATTTGCCTTCTGGAATGTCCTCTAACCTTACCCCACTAGTAGCTCACAGAGGACCAAATAATTTTCCCTCCTAGGCCACTATCACTGATATAAGTGAAGCCGCCTGAGAGCCGAAGACCTACCCGTGAGGAATTATTCCCACTCCCCTAGCCGGCCCTGAGTGGGCTCTGCTGTTTTCCTGTGATCTCTTCTATTGGTGGCTCCAGGAGTTGCCTGGTCTTGAGAATCACCTGGGGCATTTTAAAAGCGTTTTCTAGCCTCCAGTCCCAGAAATTACGATTTTAGTAAGTCTGGTTTACTTAACCCTCTCAGCAACTCCCAGGAGGATGAGAAACTGGGCGATCAGAGGGGTTAGGCCTCTGGCCCAAGGGCGATGAGCCGGGTCTGAGCTCTTCCATGCACAGGCAGCCGGAGCGTGCACGCCAAGGAAGGAGCTTAGTTTTTGAAAAGGGGCTGCCCGGTGTCAGCTCTGAGGTAGCCAGTCTGACGGGGTCTCGCCTTTACTGTCAGCACGAAGGTGATGTGGTGGTTGAATCCTCCTGTCTCAAATCAGGAACAGACACCCGGGCTGGGCTGGGCCGAGGCAGCCCGAGGCCAGAGGCAGGGGCAGAGGGCTGCAGGGACGGCTACCAGGACCCAGGTGGGGTGTGAGGGGGTAGGGGGTGGAGAGGGGGGCTCTTTCCTGCTCTTCTGACCCAGTCACAGCAATGGAGCAGGATAATGGGCAGCCTGGGGAGCTGAAAGAAGGAAGGGGAGGGGGAAATCTTAAGCGGGCTTTGTTTAAGGGAAAGCAGAGAAAAACACGTCAAATGTGGGCAAAAAGCGTTGTTGGGGAAACCACTCAAAAGGAAGGTCCGTGGCACTGCTCCCCGACCTGAGCCATCGGGAGCCTTCCCAGGCCTGCTGCCCCTCCCAGGCCCCGTCTCCCCCGCCCCCAAAGCCCGGCCCAGCCCCCTCCCTGGCACAAGCACCTTTCTTTCCCATTAATCCAACACGCACTGAACAGGTCAACCTTGGAAATGACCTTCAGACTCAAAGCTAGAAAGCTGGAGGGGAGGAGCCGTGGGAAAGTGGAGGCCCCGGAACCAAAGGGTGGGCATCGAGCCCCATGCCACAAGGCAGCATGAGCCCCCACCCTCCCTGCCCTTCTTTCTCAGGCTACAATGCAGTGAATGAGGCGGGATTCCAGGGCGGGATTCCAGGCTGGGCGAGACATTCTTGCATTGTGTGTAGCCATAATGAGGGATTTTCGGTGGGCCACGGGCCTCGCAGCATGGGCGTTACATGACTAAAGACACTTTGTTGGGGAGAGGGCAGGGGGTTCTGGGACTTTGTCAGAAAAGTTAAACCGGCAGCCTCTGGCCTCAGAGCCCCTCAGAGAACACGGGGCTGGCCGGGGTCCTGAGCCCACGGCCGCTTCCGAGAATGGCCCCCGTGGCGGGCGGCTGTGGGCTGTGCAGAGCCGGAGGCCGCGGCTCCCATGGTGGCAGGTGCCAGGTGCCAGGCTGGGCGGGACAGGACGCCAGAGGCACGGTCTGGCTCTCGCACCCTCCTGCTCCGAGCGTCCGCAAAGTGAGGGTTAGAGTAAATCCCTCCACGTCCCCTTCCAGCTACTATCTAGTCTGCTCAGGACCTGCTGCATAATCTGTGGGTTCACTGCAAAATGAAAATTGTCCAAAAAGCAGGAGTGAAAGTGCTGCTAAAGGGACTGAAAGATAAAGAAAGCTCTTACCCGTCTTCCATGTTCTCTTTCTAATTATCACTGTGTTTTTTGTTTGCTATTTAATGTTATTCTAAGTAAAGAGAGATTAATTTTAATTGCTAGCATGGATTTTAAAGCCCATCTTTATATTGTGCAGTGCCTGTTTTAAATGCAAATATAAGAGCATTTAATTCATACGTAGAATTACCAAAATTACAATTCACGTTTCCTAGCTCATACCTGCTTTTATAGAGTTTTCTTTCCAGACAGTGGAAATCTACACAAAACTAACTTAGCTGTTTTCATTTCACTTCTTGATTTGCGCACATTTTACAGTTCGCTGTACCTTCTGCTCACTGATGAGAAAGGACGGACTGGAAGAAGAAGGAATTGGGGGCTGCCCTCTGCTTCCCTTTTTCTCCTACGTCACCCTTTTTGGCATAAGTGGCTGGCTCACACAGGGAAGTAACTCGGAGCAGAGAGGGTGCCGCAGGCTTCCTTGGGAGTTGTGGTTCTAGAATGCCATCACCTTCCTTCCTGTTAGAAGAAAGTGCTGGTTCCCACGGAGAGCCTCGGGGACCATCGGGACTCCCCGCTTACTCAGCGCACTTACCTAGTACCGGTGTGGGTGCCACTGAACTCCCACACCTCGGGGGCCACTGGAATTCTGTGCTCATGGGGCGTGGGAATTAGCAGCCAGGAAGGGGTCCCTACAGTGCACGTGGCTCCTCTGCTCACATGCCCGCTCCACTGTCCCATCAGACTTCACTTACAAGGCACAGGTTCAAAAATAAAATTAAGAATTTCAAGATGGTGATAGCCGAGCATGCAACCAAGCATGAGTCTCTTCTGAGTGAGGGGCCCTGTGTGACCCCCAGGTCTTACATCCATAAAGCCACCCCCGCCTGCTTCTTCCAGCAACCTCCAGGGCCTTTCACACAGACTGACAGAGCAAGGACACACACGCGCACACACACACACACACACACCTCTTCTGTGGCTGACCCAGGCCAGGGGCTGGGCCACGCCAAGCTTCGACTTCCTTCTGGTCTCTACAACAGCGACAATGATGCCACCACATAGGACTGCTGTGAGAATGACACGGGCAAGGGGCTGCCCCTCACTGAGCCTCAGTTTCCTCATCTGGAAAATAAAGGTACTGCTGGAAACCATTCGCGGTTGTGGTGAAGACTGAATTAAATTAGATCATGTTTGTAAAGTTGCTGGCACACACTGCAGCCCTCGTTTTAATAAGAATCAATAACAAGCGCGTCTGTCTTGGTGAGTGGGGAACAAGAGCCATGGGCCATGGGCTGCAGAGACACGTGGAGTCGGGCAGGGCAGAGGTCTGGTTCCAAATATCTGGTTTGGAATAGGGCCGGAGAGATGTTGGCATTTCCAGCCAGTGCACAGGCTCCCGATCGAACACTCTGAATCTCAGGACTGGCCGCTAGTCCTCTATGGGAGCTGAAGTACTGAACAGTAAACTGAGGCAAAAATCCAGTTTTTCAACAAGGTGGAGGTTGTAGGTCGTGGATTGGGGAAACATGCCCCCACCTCCACCTGAGAGCGTGAGGAGACGAGGTGGGAGGAGGCAGGCCCCCTTACTGCCGGTGGGGTGTGTCCACCTCCCCAGCCCTGCCAGGACTGGCTCAGGAGAAGGTCCCAAAGCTGTGCTCTAGGAGGTGTGAGTAGAAGTTTCCTGAAAAGGAGAGGAGGGGGAGGAGGAGGAACATAAAAGGAGGGTAGGGAGGAAGGGAAAAGGCAGGGAAAGAGGAGCAGGAGGAGAAGGGGAAGAGAAGGAGGAGGAGAAGGACGGGGAAGGAGGGGAAGGAAGGGGAAGACTGAACAGGGGAAGGAGGAGAGGCGGGGAAGGACCAGGAGGAGGAGGAGAACAGATGATTTGGGAAATACCCAGTGAAAGAAAGTTCCATGGATTTTTTATAATGAGGGACCTAGAGTGCCTTTAGTATACTCCCAAGCATTGCCAATCTCCAGGCAGCGTTTGTACACTTCTTTGGGCAGGGACCATTTTCCACAGAACATTTTGCAAAGCATAGTTAGACAACAACTCTCACCTTGAGACAGCTGGTTTAGAGGGAGCTGCAGGTGGGGAAGCCTGTGCTGCCCGGGAGGAGCTGGGTCAGGTAGACCTGGGAGCTCCTCCTGAAAGGTCCTGGGAGGGGCCCAGAACTTTGAAACCTCAACTTTCCCATGTGGGCTGCTGAAACCATGAGAAGAAAAGACAGCACATCAAGGTTTGTGCGTGCAGCTGTTCCCGGGATGGAAGCTGGCACGGGTACCAGGCCAGGCAGACATAGGAAACTCAAGAGCCATGGGGCGTTCCAAGAGGGCCATGCGTTGTTCCCAAGGTACCCGGAGAGAAACCAGATTGACGGGCTCCCCAAAGCCAAGTGCATCACACGCCCCAGTATTGCAGGATCATCTGCTGAGACCAGCCCTGATTCCTCACAGCCTCGCTGCCCTTCTACCCACGCTGACGAGGCAAGGACAGTATCTCCCAAACCAACCCATAGTTTGTCTCTTTAAATCCATTCTTCCTCCCCGGGCTGTTCAAGGAGGTCACCTGTGCCACCTCAAACTCCCTCTGCCAAGTGCTGCCGTCTACAAAAAGAGCCCAACACTTGCCTAGGAGGGAAGTGGTTTAGGTCTGCCCAGTCTCTCCTTAAAAAAGTTCTGCCTCTTCTTCTCCATCCCAAATTCCCTTGCCCTCATTTAGCTTCTTGCTCCCCCTCACATGGATTATTGAGACAGCCGCCTCCTCCCTGCCTACCCTGCCCCTCGACACGCTGCACCAGCCTGTGTTGAGTCTTCACGGCAAAGCTGTGGGTCTCCAGCCCCTGTGCTAGCTCCTGTGGCTGCTGTAACAAAATCCCTCAAACTTGGTGGCTTAAAACAACACACGTTTTACACAGTTCTACAGGCCAGAGCCTTTAATCAGGATCACTTGGCTGAAATCAAGATGCTGGCAGAACCACGCTCCCTCTGTAGGCTCAAGGGATAATCAGTTCCACGTTTCTTCCATCTTCTGGGGCTGCCACCATTCCTTGGCTCATGGCCACATCCCTCCAATCTTCAAGGCCAGCATCTTTGAATCTCTGTCTGTTAGGTCTTCACATCATCTTCTCCTCTGTGTGTTATCAAATCCACCTTCTTCCTCTTTCTTAAAAGGATACATGGGATTGTGTTACCCAGGCTCACCTGGATAATCCAGCATATTTTCTCCTTACCAAGATCTTTCATTTAATCACATCTGCAAATATCCCTTTTTTGTTTTTGTTTACTATACAAGGCAACATTCAGAGGTTCCAGGGATCAGGACAAGGATATCATTTGAGGGGTCATTTCTCACTACCACAGTGTGATGGTCAGGCTAATGTGCCAACTTGGCCAGGTAATGGTGCCCAGTTGTTTGGTCAAGCAAGCACTGGGCTCATTGTAATACAGGACATTTATGGGCTTTAGTCATCAGTGAGTTTACTGCATGGATGGCTGATTACATCTATGATCAACCAGGGAGATTGCTGTCAGCAATGAGAGAGACGTTTTATCCAATCAGTTGAATGCCTTAAAAGGGGAAGTGATTTCAGCATTCAGAGAGAATTTCCCAGCTCGTCTTTGGACAGCCAACGTCTCCCAGAAACTCATCAAGGACCTTCGCTGGACTTTCATCGAAGTGCCTGGTTTGCAGCCTGCCTGCGGAACCTGGACTTGTGCATCCCCATGGTCACGTGAGAGACTCATAAAATCTCCTACTATTTACAGATATCTCCTGCTGATTCTGTTTCGCTAGAGAACCCTGACTAATACCCACAGTCCCTAATTAAATGGTTTCTACAGATCAGGCATGGAGACTTGAATATCTCTTGCTTTCCATGTAGCCAGCTCAGGGCCTGGCAGTCAGCAGGCACATTGTGATGGATGGGTGGGTGGATGGATGGATGGATGGACGGATGGATAGTTGGATAATTGAATGGATAGATGAATAGACCAAAGGAACCATGGAATAGCACATTGGAATCAGGGAACTGCTCACTGGTTAAGCAGTCATACACTGAATTCAAGTCTAGAATGTGCAGGTAACTTAGTAGGATTGCTGTCCTTTTCTGAGCCTCAGATTCCTTCTGTAGGAAGCAAGAATGTTGGAGGTTGGCTCTTCCTTTACATAAGTAAGGAGCTAATATGGAAAAATGTTGGACTGGTTCCATTGGAATGGTTCTGTTTTTCTTGGGACCCAGGGGAGAAAATTAGAACCTATTAGTGGAACCTACAGGGAGACAGATTAAAACTGAGGAGAAGAAAGTCTTTCTAATCATGATGGGGTAGGAAGGGCCTAAACTTGAGATCACGCAGGCCAAGGTGCAAATCCTGGATTTGGAGTTGGAGGAACCTTTCTCTGAATCCCAGCATTTTCACTTATGTGTACAGTGGAGGCAATTTACTCAACAACTCTAAGCCTCAGTTCCTTCTAATCTAAAATGTAGATTATAATTAATCAATTTACCTATTCATCCTTCCAGGCATCCATCACCACTTATTCAGAGCGTTTGTTCTATGACAGACACTTGCACCACATTACACAGCAGTATCATGAGGATTAAAGCTGTTGAATGATGTAAAGTGCCCAGAAAAGCCAACTTTTATTCGTGTCACTTTTTAAGTGAGCCCATGGCCTCTGGATGTGGGGAGATGCCCAGGAACGCTGCATGAGCTCTGAGCAGGGGTGCAACGGGGTGATTCCAGCACAAGGCAGGGGACTGTTCCTGCTTAAGGCTCTTCTGGGCCTCTCTGGGTCACCCAGGAAGGAGGCTGATCTGGGTCTGTCCCTGGACTGGCCCTTTCCGTGGACTCACACAGCAAGCCAAGCCAGGGTAGAGGAGACAGATGGGCCGAGAGGCGGGCAGTGGGGGAAAGATCTTTCTAAGGGGCAGCTGCAAAGCTGGCATGTCCATGCTAAGGGGGCGTGTTCCAGCAGCTTCCCCCAGACTGCTGATTCCTGACGGGAGTGGGCCCTCTGGTGGGCTGCGGGGGTAATGGTGCCTGCGCAGGACTTGGCCCCTCTAAGCCAGCCCAGGTGGCTGAGACTGCCATCTACACAGAGCACATGCATTATCACGCAGGGTGGGAAGGTGATTCAACCTGAGTGACCTGTGGGAGGGTAATTTGCTGCATTTTGAAGATATCAAACCTACTTTCACTTCAAGGCTTTTGGAGTCATTGGGACTCTTCCCCGAAACCCACCCTCTGCTCTAGGCTGTCCCATTCCTCTCTGTTGCTTGTGCGGAGGTCCTGCTCTCTCACATTTTGGGCTCTGGATTCTGACACTAAAGACAGAGCCAGGGGAGGGACCAGGGAACAGAAGGGTCCCCAGGTACCAGAGAAGTACGTGAGCCTCACGTCCATCACCACCCTCCGTAAGCACCTCCCCAACTACAGCTGATCTGCCAGGGATGGCCATTCACAGGATGGCATAGCACTTTAGAGTCCATCAGTTTAAAAATAGCAAATAAAATACAAATTTTAAAAAAATTGGAATACAAATTTTTTAGACATTGTATCTTTCATCAATGTAAGATATGTTGTCTTGTCTATACGGTGCCATTTTCTTCTGTATATTCCCTCTGTGTCTTATTTTTTTCATTTCATCCTCAAAGAAGCTTAAGTTTACAGAAAAATCACATAGAGAATATAGGGGATTCCCATATACCCAACACCCTCCCCTTTTCCCCCTCTCCCCTATTAATAACATTTTACATGCGCATGGTACATTTGTTACAATTGATGTAGGAATATTGAAGCATTGCTACTAACCATGGTCATTAACCATGGTCAATGATTTCATATTATGGTTTACATTTTGGACTGTACACTTTTATAGGTTTTGATGAAATTTAAAATGGCCTGTATCCATTATTGCAAGATCATGTAGAACAATTCTAATGCCCTAAAAATGTCCTATGTTCCATCTGTTCTATTTTTCCCTCCCTCTCCCCTAGGAACCTATGTGTGGCAGTTTGAGATTATTTATGAATTTCAAAAAGAGAGATTATGTTTGTAAACTCGTCTGTTCCTCTGGGCATGACACCCCTTGATTGTATTAGATTCAGCTGAGATGTCTTTGATTGAATTATGTTAAGATTAGGGCTTTGATTTAACCACTTCATTAGGGCATGCAAGTTTGAGTCCCTGCCCCTTTCGTGGGCTATATAAATGGACACTCAATCAAGGAGACAGACAGAAGTAGATACACAGAGAAGATACACAGAGGAATAGAGAGAGTTTCATAGACAGGGAAGACGAGAGAGATTGTCAGCTTTGATCCTGAGGCCCCAGGAAGAGACATGAGCCATTCGACTGATAGTTTGCAGTTGACTTTGTGAAGAGACCAGAGCAGCTGAGCCCAGAAATAAACAAGCCCTCCAGCCTAGAGCTGAGGTTGGAAAAAACTGGGCCCACAGAGCCTTAAGAGGAAAGAGGAAAGCTGAACATCCGCAGATATTGCCCGTCTTCTTGCTTCAACACGTGGCAACAGATTTTGGCGAGGAAGTACCTTTTATGGTACCTTGAGTTTGGACTTTTTAGGGCCTTGTGACTGTAAGCTTCTACCTCAAATAAATATCCTTTATAAATGGCAACGGACTTCTGGTACTTTGGCTGACTAATACATTATGGTAACCATTAAGTTTCAATTTTTGAAGAATAAGATTCATATTTACCTGCAATAATATTGAGGGCTTGACATATTGGTCTGTTTTCTTTTATTAGGCACTGCCTATGTTCTCGAGGGATTCTTGTCCCTCTGATTGAGTGCCGCGGTCCAGCCGAGGCACGAGGGAGCAGGCTGAAGGTGATTAAGGGAGTCGGCGAGAAATGATGAGTCGCACACCAAGTTGAGTGAGAATCCACGTATATATTTTTTGTAGGATAGCTTAGTTTTATATACTATTTTTTGGGCAGGCTTGTAAGCATTCTTTCTGTAGTTATGTAAAGTTTACGTAAGCATTCTTTCTATAGTTAAGCAAGGTTGCAGGTACAATATAGACTTTAGGTAAGCATTAGGATGTTAACTTTTATAGAACATTAACTTGTGGCTTAGAAATTCCTGTTCTGATGCTAAGGTTAGATAAACCAGACTTGTGGTCAACTAACATATCTAATTGCAGCACTAACCCATGGTTACATTTTAACGTTTACTATCTAAAAGGTTATTAAGATCCTAAACTATCTTAAAGCAGTAGTTTTTACCTTTATTTTTGACTTACATTAGAGATTTAAGGAAATCTACATTATAATGGGCTTAAGTTAGTCAGGCATTTACATCAGAGTTATTAGCACTGTAGCTTAGAATTTAACAGACTTGTTGTTCTCCTCAGTCAATGGTTGTTAACAGTGTTTTTGATAATCTTAAAACTATTTGCGTTAGCAGTTAAATCATAATCATAATTTGCGATAAACTAGACCATTGTTTTCATTCCGTGAAGAGGGCTAGCTGTTCTTTTGGTAATTACCTGCTGGGGAAATAGAGGCCTCGATTGGCTTTGGGGGGACTGTGCCTGTTT
>JAQZBX010062013.1:0-17013 GCA_029593785.1 Cabassous unicinctus
CACTCATCTCTCCGCAACTCCACACCAAAACAGCAGCCTACTAGCCAGTCTTCCCAACCAAAGCCCCAAGACAGGCTCTGGATGGACCTCCTGGGGTCATGTTCGCAGCCGGAATCAAGAGGACACAAAGTGTTGACTGGCAGGTGGCGCAGGCCAAGGCTGCCGCCAGGGAAGGGAAGGCTGCTGCTGGGCATCCATGGTGGTTCCCTAGGAGATGGGAAGTGCCTCCTACTTACCAAGTTCTAGGCCTCCTTCCCCTGCTGCGCCTTTGCACGCGTGGTTCCCTCTTCTCAGGACCCTTTTCCCTGCACGGCCCCGTGCTTCTCCCCAGGCCTCTGCGCACATCTCCTCCTAGCGGCCCCGCTCGGCGCAGGCCGCGGGCTACCGCCGCCCCCGTTCATCTGCTCGCTGATAGGCGAAGGTAGGCGCGGGCTCCCACGGCGAGGGCAGGCCCTCCGGCCACGAGAACGTCCTCGGGAGAAGAGCCGCCCGCAAGCCTCGCCCGTCCCCACACACACCTCGGCCCCGCGGCCACGAGCAAGCCCCCGGGACCCGGGCGCACAGGCTCACGCACGCCCCGGCCCGCCCCGGCCGCAGCCCAGCCGGATCAGGACGCACAGACTCCCCACACGCCCCGCCACGCGCCGACCCTCCTTCCCCGCAGAGACAGAAGCTCGCGCAAGCGCGCGGACAGGCCGAGCATCGCCCAGGGGGACCCGCGCAGCCCGAGGCGCACGAGTGCGCACGCGCAGCCCCAGGCCCTGCTGCCCCCGCCCCCGGCCTCCCCCGGGGGGGCGGGGCGCCGCTGGGGGCGGGGCCTGCGGCACCGCCCGGGAAGCTGCGCGAGGCTCGGCGGCCGCCGCTACATCCTCCTCCTCCTCCTCCTCCTCCTGCCCGGCCGAGCCAGCCGAGCGGGGCCGGGCAGAGCCGAGGGCCCCGAGGGCACGGGCGGAGCGCGCGCGGAGCCATGGCGCACCAGACGGGCATCCACGGTGAGGGCGAACGGCGGGAGGACAGGGGGCCTGCGGTCCCCGCTCGTGGCTGTGCCCCCGCCCCGGCCCTCGGCCGCTCCCTCCTCCCCGGCCCCGAGAAGCTTCCTGTTCTCTTTTGCAGCCGCGGGTTGCCTGGGCCATCTGGGGCGGGGGTGGTTGGGATGGGGCGAGAGGGGCGGACTGGCTGCGCCTAGCTGGGAGTGGGTGTGCATGTCCGTCCCCAGCTGGGGCGGGAGGGGCTGTGCGCCCACCTGGCCGTGGTGTGTACCCATCTGGGTCCAGGTGTGCATCTGTGTTCCTTTCTGGGTGTGAGTGTTCCCGGATGTGCACTTCTAAGGAGGGTGCACACGTATGCGAACATGTCGTGTGTGTACAGTCCTGTGTGCTTATCTGGATGTGACTGTGCACATCCAGGAACATTCACGCACATTTGAGCGGAGACTGTGTGGGTTGCACAGTGTCTTTAGACATCAGTGTTTCGTGCCTTTCTGCACACGTCTGTGGGTGTCTGTGTGTGCATAATTTGGGTACATCTCGGTACATATTTGTTACCATGGATGCATGTACGGGATGTCTGTGTGTGGCTTGTATGGACTCGTGTATGTATGAGAGGAGGTGCACCGACCTTTGCCCCCTCCCAGGACCCTCACGCATTCCTGCAGACTAAGCTGGGGAAACCCTGGGAAAGGGCAGCATGGGGAGGGTCTCCAGTTCGACCTTAACCTCTGACTTCTCTCCCATTTTCCTCTTTGATCTGAGGCTGCCCCAGCCCGGGGAAGAGGATCCAGTTATAGAGGTTGTGGGGTAGGGTCCTGGCCCTAGAGAATCCAGGCCAGCCCCCACTTCCCCCAGGAAGCCTCTCCAACCCAGAGCATCTCCCTACCCCCACCCCGCCCCCACGGAAACCCTGATTTCCTCCTCAGGCTGGAAGAGAAGCAGTGTCCAGGATCCAAATGCTCTGACCCTCCCTGGACTTTAGTGGCCCCATCTGTCACTGGCCTAGGAGGGCTGCCAGCCTGTGCGGAAGGCCCAGGCTGCTTGCCAGGCAGGCCTGGTGGTTTGGCCACGGGCCACTCTTCCCACCGCACCAGGATCCCCTGCCCGTGTCACTGCCATCCACCTGCCTGACTGGATCCTGGCTTGTGGTTGTGGCTGCTTGGTGGCTGGACCGCCACGAGAGGGCTTCCCTGGCCCTGCCCCGCCCTGGTAGGACCAGAGAAGGTGGCAGCGTAGGTCAGAGCCGGCTCTCTGCAGGAGGTGCCGGCTGTAGCCCCCTCCTTCCCCTTTGGTCACTGCCAACTCCACGGAAGGGAGGTCTCCTCCCCTTCCCCATCCCTTCGGGTCCTGTGGCCACGGCCCAAACCAGGCTTGGCTTTCTCACTCCTTCACTCCTTATATGGCAAGCCAGGGCCACCGGGCATCACTGGGGGTTGGGCTGTCCCCCAGCCCTCCTCCCTGCAGGCAGCCCACTCCTTCCCAGCGCTGGCCTGGGGAGGTGGCAGGGGAGATCACCCTGGACACACGGCTGCCAGCCCTGACCTGGCCATAGGTGTTGATTGGCTGACCCCAGGGCAGGGCAGGGGAGGCACCTGTAAGCCGAGGCTCCTGGGGCGGGGGCGGGGGGCATGAATCTTTGATGACTGAGGCTCAGGTGTCCCAGGCCTCTGGATTATTGATGGTGGCTGGGGAGCCGGGGAGGGCTGTCCTTTCGGCTCTTCCCCTGCTTGGGTGTCAGTTTACCCTGGTAACGCTAGGCGGGACGTGTCAGAATCTCCAGTGGGGGAGCTGCTTGGCCTCTCTTCCTAGGAGGTCTGCGTGGGCAAGAGGGCAGCTCAACACAGCCTGCCCCAGCATTGCTGTCAGAATAAAAATTAATAGCTGCTATTCCTAGTGGCACTTTCATTTCCTCCTCGCCGGAGCCTTCTGGAGTTTGTGGACGTTATCTCCACCTCACAGATGAGACCGGGGCTCAGAGAAGTCAGGAGCCCCACAGCTAAGGGCAAGATGGGGCACCAGGGGCCAGGCCCTGCGTCAGGGACTGCTTGGGGTCCACCACTGTGGGGCCTCCCCGGCCACAGCCACACGCCATGCTGCTCTAGCCCCGAGGGCCTTCTGACCTCACTTGGGCTCCTGCCCACCCAGCAGCCTTGGAGGGTGCTGCACAGCCTCAGGCAGGGTCACCTGGCATGGGGGGCACCTGAGGACATGGCCAGAGTTTGTTTTCCTAGAGGCCCTCCCTCCCCCACCCCGGAGCTGTCCAGACTGGGCCCTATAAATATTCTCTGACCTCAGCCTTCCAGCTGTGCCCCTGACTGCGTTCTGACCCCTGGACAGCCTCAAGGTCACACTGGCCTGACCCTGCTCACCGGGGAGACCCAGGCAGGGCCCTCCGCACTTGGATCTTGGCTTCCCCCTCTGAACCACTAGTGGGTCTGCCTTTCCATGGTTCCCTAGCGCTGACCGTGATTTTCACCTCTACACTTGGGGTTTTAGTCACTGGCTGTCACCTCCCAGCTGTGCAGCGGAGGACCCAGGCAGGGTGTGTTTTGGGGAGTTCCTGGGAGCTGCTCCTCTACTGCCTGGGGAAGTAGGAAGCCTTCCCTACTGCCTGGGGGTGGGGGACTCGCTGCCCCCTCCTGGGCTCGGCTGGGGGCGGGGCTGTGCTCAGAGCCTCGTGGGGTCAGGCAGCCGGGCTGGGCGGCGGGGCCTGGCTGTGCCTGCTCGTGCGTCTGTACGTGAGTTTGTGTTGACATACGTATTTTGTACATCCTCTTACCTACACACACGTCTTACTGAGCCCAGCATTTGCCTGTCTGTGTGTGTGTTAGCATCCCGGGGGCTGCATCTGTGTGTGTGCTTGCCTGTGCCCATTTTTGTTTGCCCAGCTGGGTGTGTGTTCATGTTTGAGTGTGTTGGCAGGTCTGTCCCTCTCTGTCACACCCACGTGTTTCTGTGTACAAGCTGGATTTGAGTGAACACCTTGGTACATGCAACCTGTGTGTGTGTTAACGGACATATTTGTGTCCGTGCGTGTTGGGAACGTTTGTCCGTGTGTTTGGTGCGTATGGCTGTGGCAGTGCTGAGCCTTCCTGGGAGGCATGGGACAGGAGAGGGGGCCGTTCACGCTGTGGCCTGCCTGGCCCAGCCAGAGCCCTCCCTGTCCTCGGGTAGGCTGTCCCGTCTCTGCTGCCCTGTCATCAGGACTGTTCCAGCCAGAGGGCCACTTGCACGCCACTCTGCTGGCTAAATTTGGGAGCTTGTGCTCAGCAGCCGTCTCGGGTTCCCAATCACATGGGGGGCCGTATTTAACCCGAGCGCCCAGCTCGGCCACCAGACCCCGCGGGACAGAGCAGGCCCCACACGTGCTTCAGCCCACCCTGTCCTCTCTGCCTGCGTCTCCCCCACCATGTTTCTTGTCCTTGTAGCCACTGAGGAACTGAAGGAATTTTTTGCCAAGGCACGGGCTGGCTCCATCCGGCTCATCAAAGTTGTCATTGAGGATGGTGAGTTTCCCCTGTGGGCCAGCGCCCAGCCGGAGGCTGGAGCCGGGGCAGGGCAGTGGGGGTGGTGCCAGCCTCCAGCCTCCTCGGGGACCTCAGTTTCCTCATCTGGGTGCCGCCCACCTCCATCTGTTCACGGTCGACAGGCCTGGCCTGGCTCAGCTGCCACTGGGGGGCCAGGTGTGGGGGGACCAAAGAAGATGCCAGGGGCCCTGTCCTTGGGGCATGCCCTGCCCATGGAGAGCAGGGCAGGGGGTTCCAGGCTTGGCTAGACCTCGGCCCAGACCCTGGGAACCTCGGGGCCGTCCCGGGAACCGTGCTGGGGCCATAGGGCCGGGGCGTGGGTGGGCTTGAGCCGGGCTTGAAGTGGGGAGGGTTGAGGAGGCAGAAGATGGGACTGGGGCTGGGGGGTGGGCAGGGGAAGAGACTCCCCCCTTCCCTCTGTGCTGAGGGGCTGCCCTGGAAGCTGAGGGACACGGACTCAGCCTGTGGGTGGGCCAGGCCCTCACAGGTCCTTCCAGTCCTGCTTGGCAGCCCTTTGAGGGGTGTGTTAGTCAGCCAAAGGGGTGCTGATGCAAAATACCAGAAATCTGCTGGCTTTTATAAGGGGTGTTTATTTGGGGTAGAAGCTTACAGTTACCAGGCCATAAACTGTAAGTTACTTCCCTCACCAAAGTTTGTTGCCACGTGTTGGAGCAAAATGGCTGCTGACATCTGTGAGGGTTCAGGCTTCCCGGGGCTTGCTTGTCTCCGGGCTCAGCTCCTCTGCTAGCTCCACAAGGCCAGCTGTAGCCTATCAGGCAAGCAGCTTGTTTCTCTTCCCGGGGCCTTCTCTCTTTCCTCACGACCAATCTCCTCAGTGTGCTTACTTCCCAGGGTTCCAGCTCAAAACCTCCAGCATCAAAGCTCCAACTGACTCCTCTGCTCTGCCCTGTAGTTTTTTCTGTGGGTCCCTGCCCACCAAGGGGCGGGGACTCAACTTCCTAACATGGCCCAATCAAAGCCCTAATCATAACTTAATCACGCCCAGGTACAGACCAGTTTACAAACATAATCCAATATCTATTTTTGGAATTCATAAAGCATATGACACTGCTGCAGGGGGGCTCCCAGAAGGGGCTCGGTGCCCGCCGACTTTTCACATGTTGAGTTGGCTCACAGCAGGGGCCCCCCAGACCTGGAATTGACCCCAGGCTTTAGAGCCAAAGCTTTGCTGGGCTTGGTCCAGAGTCCCCACATTCGGGTGTCCCTAGAGGCCGGGCGGGAGTCATGGTGGGTTGTAAATGAAGACCTCCTGGGGCGGTGGGCCACGGCCCCCCACCTTCACCAGGCAGAAGCATGCTGTTGACCTCAGTTCTCCCCCCTCGCCGTCGCCTCCCAGATAAGACATGCCTGCCATTTTAATTAAGCAGCAGGACTTTCTAGGTGGGCTCTGCCCTGGTTCTGCCTTATGTTGTTAGGGCCCCAGGGGTTAGTGGGCAGGGGGGGCCAGGCCCTACTGACTGCGCTCACAGGAGGGTGGGCCCCAGGCACCAGAGTCCTGGTTTTTCTAAAGAAGCTGTGAATTCCATTTTTTATGGAAAATTGTCCTGTTTAAGAATCTTGGCACCGTATTAAACAGTGTCGGTGCATTTGGGGCTGGCTCACACCATGGCTGCTGGTTTTCAACCCTGCCCCAGTCTGAGTTCTGGGGAGGGCAGGCGAGGAGGCCCACGGTGAGTTGCCCCTGCTCTTCCGCCAGCCTGGGCCCGTGCCCCTCCAGGCTGGCGTCTGGTGCCGGCTGGTGGGCCCCAGGCACTGGAGGTTGGCTGCTTTGGGTTTGTCACAATTTGGGGAGGGGGACTGCAGCCGGCGGGGGTGGCACCGGAACACCTGTTCATACGGTGCCTGGTGGGAGCCCAAGCCCCTTCTTTCCCAGACGCTCTGGCAGGTCCCTGGGGCCTGCGGCTGGGGCACCACGTTTGTTCTGAGAGGGGTGTGCCGGGGTTCTGCAGGACCCCCACGCTGGAGGCGGAGGGGGCAGGAGGCGGCCCAGTGGGGGCGGTGTGTTGGGGGAGGGGTCTGTGTGAGCGCCTGGGTGTGTGGGTGTCTGTGAGGGGACCGCGGTGTTGGTGACGGTGGGCACGCGGCCGACAGTCTTCATGTGGCTGTCGGCGTTGACTGGCCCGTGGGCTTAGTCTCGCGCCCATTGCGTGTGCAGGTGCGCGAGCCTCCTGGGACGAGGGGAGGGCGGCCTCTGGCTGGCAGCTTTGCGCCCTAGGGGTGTGGGGCTCCAGGGGAAGGTGGGGTGGGGTGGCCAGCAGGTCTGAGCCCGCCTGGGAGGCCACAGCCAGGGGGTGGAGGTGCACAGTCGGAGCTGGGGAGGGAGGCCGCCCCCTCCTGGGCTCACCCAGCTTCTGCCCCCAGAGCAGCTCGTGCTGGGTGCCTCGCGGGAGCTGGTGGGCTGCTGGGACCGCGACTATGACAGGACCGTGCTGCCGCTGCTGGACGCCCAGCAGCCCTGCTACCTGCTCTACCGGCTCGACTCGAAGAACAGCCAGGGCTTTGAGTGGCTCTTCCTTGCCTGGTCACCCGACAGCTCCCCTGTGAGTCCTTGGGACCCCTGCCCAGACCGAGGCTTGGTGCCGGGTGGGGGCACAGGCGGGGCTGCGTCTGAGTGGACCCTGACTTGAGGAGTCTAAGTGGGGACACAGGCCTGCCCTGGGGCGTCTGAGGGAGCCTAACGGGGGACACAGGCCTATCCCCGGAGTTGGAAGGGGTCACCGGCTCACCCGGGGGGACTCGAGGAGGAAGTAAGCCGCTGCCCTGGGGAGCCAGAAGACGGGGCATAGGCCTCCCCCGGGGAGTCTGAGAGGACGGGCCCTGTGCTGGGAGCCTGGGTCTGGGAGGAGGAAGGCGGGGCTGGAGCCCGCCCTCTGCAGCCGCGCTCCCGCATGGCGCCCTCTGCTGGGGGCGCAGGCACAGTGCGAGGTTTGGACCCCGCCAGGGGCTCCTGCCTGCTCCTGTCGGGCAGCCCTGTGCCGAGTGGGAGCTGTCCGACGCCTTGGTCCCTGCCTCCCAGGTGCGGCTGAAGATGCTGTACGCGGCCACGCGGGCCACAGTGAAGAAGGAGTTTGGGGGCGGCCACATCAAGGATGAGCTCTTTGGGACTGTGAAGGTAGCCCCCCAGGCCAGGACCCACGGGTTGAAGTCACGGGCCCCCAGAGGGCGGGCGTGTGCAGGATCACGGAACAAGGCAGTGCCAGGCTCACGCATGGGATGGGGCTGGGGGCGTCCGGGCACTGCGAGGAGGGTACCCTTGCACCTCCCCCAGCCCGGCCCGAAGGCCCCCACTTATGACTCCGTATCCACCCGGCCAGGACGACCTCTCGCTTGCTGGGTACCAGAAGCACCTCTCGTCCTGTGCTGCCCCTGCCCCGCTGACCTCAGCTGAGAGGGAGCTGCAGCAGATCCGTATTGATGAGGTGGGTGTGCTGGAAGGGTGGGCGAGGTCCCAGCCAGAGGCCCTTGGGGCCGCATCGAGCCCCTGCTGGCTGAGCCTGTGCTCTCCTGGTGGGCTGCACCCAGCTTTGGGCAGGCAGGGGCCTTGCTCATTCCCCCCACCCCCCAGGTGAAGACCGAGATCAGTGTGGAGAGCAAGCACCAGACCCTGCAGGGCCTCGCCTTCCCCCTGATGCCCGGGGCCCAGCGGGCGCTGCAGCAGCTCAAGCAGAAGACAATCAACTACATCCAACTGGTGGGTGCCGCTCCCTGCCCAGGCATACACGTGGGGCACACTGTCTCCCCGCTAGCACCCACCCATGCTGCTGCCTTCTGCCCACCCACACTGCAGATGTGTACTCACCCCAGGGCTCATGGTGACCCCTCAGCCCTGAGCCCTGTCCTGCCCCAACTCCCTCTATAGCCGTTTGACCACCTCCTTTCCCCTCTGCCCCAGCGATCCAGCAGGAACCTCCTAATTGGGCCACCCTCTTCAAGCGGAATGGTTCTTCCCCCAGGAGCACCCCCCTGAGGGGCCTGCCTGATGGCACTGTCCTGTCCACCCCCCTTGGTGGGACCTCCCTCTCTAGAGGAGCCTGCAAAGCGGCAGATCAGGGGTTGGGCCCAGAGTGGTCTCTTCAGAGGGTCCCCCCAGAGGGACTGCCGCTGGGGAGGGGAGTCCTGGGAGAGGTAGATTGCACCCAGGTCCCCCCAGCCAGGCTTATCTCGGGGGGGGTTCCTGTGTGGTAGGGTGGGCCTGGGCCCTCCCTGACCTGGCGCCTCCTCATCTTGGCAGAAGCTGGACCTGGAGCGGGAGACGATCGAGCTGGTGCACACAGAGCCCACGGACGTGGCCCAGTTACCCTCACGGGTGCCCCGTGATGCCGCCCGCTACCATTTCTTCCTCTACAAGCACACGCACGAGGGCGTCCCCCTTGAGTCCGTGGGTGAGCGCCATGGCAGGGCCCCCAAGCCCACGGCTGGGCCGGAGTGCGCAGGTCTCCGGCCGGGTGGGCCCGTCAGGACAGGGGTTGGGCGCCCAGGTTTCCAGGCCCACCCGGCCTCACTGTGCCCCCTCCCACAGTGTTCATCTACTCCATGCCGGGCTCCAGGTGCAGCATCAAGGAGCGCATGCTCTACTCCAGCTGCAAGAGCCGCCTCCTTGACTCCGTGGAGCAGGACTTCCAGCTAGAGATCTCCAAGAAGGTGGGCACCCATCCCTCACCGCCAGCCCCGGGGATTTGGAGCCCTAAGACAGATGGCAGAGCAGGGATCATTGTTCTCTTGGATGGAATGGGAAACCGAGGCCAGAGGGTTACATGCCTTGCCCAAGGCTGCCCACCAATGGCTTACGTGACTAGCCCCAGCCTGACCATGGGTCTGGAGGGGCAGGTGGGGGCCACCCCAGGTGAGGGGCAGGGCAGTGGGTCCTGGGCCCGGTGTTCCTGGGGGTGGCATTTCAGGCAGGGGTCTGGGAGGAGACCCCAGGGCTGGGGTGTGAGAGCGTGAAGGGGTCCTGGGCACGGGGCCCCCACTATCAGGTGACCACCGCTGCGCCCCCCGCAGATGGAGATCGACAACGGGGCGGAGCTGACAGCCGAGTTCCTGTACGACGAGGTGCACCCTAAGCAGCACGCCTTCAAGCAGGCCTTCGCCAAGCCCAAGGGCCCGGGGGGCAAGCGGGGCCACAAGCGCCTCATCCGCGGGCCCGGGGAGAACGGAGATGACAGCTAGGTGGCCGTACCCGAGCCTGGCCGGCGTGTGCACTGGGGGGCCGCCCACCCAACCGCTCCCCCGCCTCCCTCCTTCCCAGCCTGGGCTCCAGGGCAGGGCTGGCATTCTGTGACTCTTCTCCGTTGCTGTCCCTGCCTCTTGTCTGTGGGCCCGGGGCCTGGGGCCCTGCCTGGCTGGCTCAAGGGGGCTGGGTGTGGGCTCTGGCATGAACCCCTGGCCCCCAGAGGAACTGCGCCTAGCGTCCCAGGACAGCCCGGAAGCCTTTGGCCATAAGGGGTGGGGTGAGTCGGGGCCGGGGCGGGGGTCCTCTGCAGGACTGGATGGTTGAATGCTGTATTTTCTAAAGAATAAACTATTTTTAAATCAACACCCGAGTCTCTCCCTGACAGACCATGGCTGGGCTCTGGGAGGCCCCTTTCTTATATCTGCTCCTCCGCAGCTCAGAAGGGGACTGTCGGCTTGGCAGGTGGGCCCCAGCCACCCAGCCACCCAGCCACCCAGCCCCCCAGCTGTGGGCATGTGGGAGAATCTGTCCCGAGTGCAGGAGGCCACGAGCCTCCCTCGGGTTCCCTTGGCCGGTCCAGTAGGCAGCTGCACCCCTGCCGTGAGACGGGGCATCCGGATGGCTTTCCTGGGGCTGCCGGAACAAAGGACCACGAACCTGGTGACTTAAAGTGACGTGGATGTGTTCACTTACGGTTCTGGAGACTGGAAGCCTGAAATGGGGCTCCCTGGGCTCAGTCAAGGAACCAGGGGGAGAGAATCCCTGCCTTTCCCAGCCCCTGGAGGCCTCTGGTCACACTGCCCTGGGCTTCTGAACTCGGCTCTCTCTCCCTCCCTGTTAGAAGGACATTTGCAATTACACTTAAGGCCCACCTGGATAATCTAGGAAACTCTCATCTCAAAATCCTTAATTACACTTGCAGAATCCCTTTTACAGGTGGCATAGTCACAAGTCCCATCCAGGGATGGGGTCGTGGGTATCCTTGGGGAGTGGCACTCAGCCTGCCCCACTGGACTGGGGCTCGGCCCTCTGGGCTTCCCGACTTCCTGCCCCCAGGGGAGGCAAGGTGGCTGCCCGGGAGCAGCGGGAAGGAGCCAGCGCTTCCTGTGCCTCTGGGAAGTGGGTGGGAGGCCCCTCTCATCCCAGGGGTGCAGGGCAGTGTCCCCGGGCCCTAGGATTGCAGGGGTGAGAGCCGAGTCGGCCTGTCCTTGTCCATCTCAAACACCGGTCACCAGGTGGACAGGAAGAGCCACTGCGCCATGCCACTGGGCACCCTAGCCTGCTGGCCAGGCACGGTGGAGCCCATCGGCTGTGGCACCCGTGGTGGTAGTTTGGTAGTGTTTATGGATTCCAGAAATGGATACTGGATTGCATTTGTAAACTGGTCTGTTCCTCTGGGCCTATTAGATTGTGTTCGATTCAGAGGTTTCACTTTTACTTTATTAAATCAAGATTAAGGCTTTATTTGACCACGTCATTAGGGCGACGCGGTTTGTGTCCCCGCCCTCCCCACCTCGTGGGCTCTATAAACGGATGCTCAGTCAAAGACAGGGAAGTAAATACCTGGAGAAGGAGGACACAGAGAGCTTGGTTTTGATGCTGGAGCCCCAGGAGCGAGCCAAGCCGTTCACCTGGTAGTTTCCAGCTGGCCCTGTGGCGAGAGCAGAGCAGAGCCTGGAGAGAGAGGAGCCTTGTGCCAGCCTACAGCTGAGGTCGGAAGAAGCTGGGACCACGGAGCCTTAAGAAGAGGAAGGCTGAACCCTCGCAGAGACCAGCAGCCATCTTGCTCCAAGACATGGCAAGACTTTGGTGAGGGAAGTGACTCGCTCTTTTTTTTTTAAGATTTATTCCCCTCCCCTCTCCCCATTGTTTCTGCGCTCACTGCCTGCTCTCTGTGTCCATTCGCTGTGTGTTCTTCTGTGTCTGCTTGTCTTCTCTTAAGGCAGCACCAGGAACCGATCCTGGGACCTTCTGGAGTGGGAGAGAGGCGTTCAATCTCTTGCGCCACCTCAGCTCCCAGGTCTGCTGCATCTCTTATTGTCTCTCCTCCGTGTCTCTTTTTGTTGTGTCATCTTGCTGCGCCAGCGCTCCTGTGCGGGCCAGCGCTCTGCACGGGCCAGTGCTCTGTGTGGGCCAGCTCGCCACACGGGTCAGCTTGCCTTTCACCGGGAGGCCCCGGGAATTGAACCCTGGACCTTCCATATGGTAGACGGGAGCCCAATCGCTTGAGCCACATCGGTTTCCTGTAACTTATTCTTTATGACCTTGTGACTATAAGCTTCTACACCAAATAAATACCTCTTATAGAAGCCAACAGATTTCTGGTACTTTGCATCAGCACCCCTTTGGCTGACTAGTACACCCACCCAGAGGTGGGCATGGAGGTCGCAGAGGTGGCAGATGTCCAACCTTACTTCCTTCCAGCAGAGGCCCCACTGGTTCATTCATTCATTCACCATCACTCGAGACACACCCTCTGTGCCTGCCCAGAGCTGAGCGCTAGGGGTCCATTGACTCAGCAAATATTGAACACCTGCTATGCACCAGGCATTGTGCTGGGCCCTGGGGAGCCAGAAAAAAGATCTGTGCCCTCAAGAAGCTGACATTTTCTTGGGGGGATAAGATGACGTACCAAAAAAGTGGAAAAAAAAATCACTTATAGCAGGCGGAAAGTGTTAAGAAAAAGGAACAGGTTGGAGCAGGTAAAGGGTGCTCAGGAGTACTGGGTCCAGGGAAGGAGGGTTTCTAGGAGGGTCAGGAAAGGCCTCACTGAGCAGGGGACATATGAGCGGGACTTACGGGAGGCGAAGGAGGGGGCCCGTGAGCATCTGGGAGAAGAGCTTCCAGGCAGAGAGAACAGCACGTTCCAAGGCCCTGTGGTAGGAACCACAGGTAGGTCCAAGTAACGGCGAGGGGCCCCGTGTGGCTGGAGAGGGTCGGGGCAGTGGGGCAGATCCCATAGGGTCTTGTTGGCTATTACAGAGACCTTGGCTTTGACTCCGAAGAAAGCCTTGGAGGGGTCCCAGAAGAGGAGGGATGGGATCTAACTTGGACTTGAACGGGTCCCTCCAGAGCCTGAATTCGTGAAGAGATTGTGGGGCTGAGAGCAGGAGCAGGGCAGCCAGCGGGAGGTGACGGCACTGGT
Organism: Cabassous unicinctus; assembly: GCA_029593785.1. Classification (NCBI taxonomy): domain Eukaryota; kingdom Metazoa; phylum Chordata; class Mammalia; order Cingulata; family Chlamyphoridae; genus Cabassous; species Cabassous unicinctus. The sequence goes on from JAQZBX010062013.1 coordinate 12,856, forward strand.
CTAGGCAGGAGGTGATGGCTGCTCACACCAGGCTGGTTGTTTTAGCTTCCTGGCTGCTGAGACAACTCCCCTCCCCTTCACCCCCTCCTCCTTCCACTGCCCCCTCACGCCTGCCCAATGGGACTTGGAATGGGTTTGAGGCTAGGAGAAATCCAAAAGCGAGGCGCCAGCCAGGTGATGCGCTCTCCTCAAAGGCCTGCCGGGGCTGGCTGCTGGCCGTCCTTGGGTCTCAGCCTTTCCGACACATGGCAGTGCATGTGGCAGCACCTTCTCTTGGCTCTTCCAAGTCCCGTTGGTTTCCAGCTTCTTGCTCCCCTTGGCTTCCCTCTCTGTCCCATTTCCTTTGCTTATCAGGACTTCAGCCATAATGGATGAAGTTTGGGCACATGTTAACTAATAACATCTGCAAAGTTATTTTTTTAACAAGTGGGTTCACACGCACAGGACCAGGGCTGGGGCCTGAACATGCCTTTTGTGGGGGTTGTGATTCATCCCCCTACACTGGGGGGTGTGGAGATGGAGCTGTGGGCAGATATTCTGCTCAGAGTGTGAAAGTGGAACCAAGCCGACTTGCTGCGGGCTCCCGCGTCGCCCTGAGGCTCTGGGCCTGAGTTACAGGCGCCTGGGTTGGAAGGTGCATGGGTGCATGGGTGGAGCAGATGGGGGAGAACGGAGGTGGGGGAGTCCAGCTGGACTAGCCAGGGGCCTGGCCTCCCGGGGCCTCTGCCTGGTGATGGGGGCTGTGCCCTGGGGCACAAGGGAGCTTTGGAACCCAGAAGAGGAGGGCTTGCTCCCAGAGGAGGTGCCACGGGGCCCCGCTGTGGCGAAGACAGCTGCAGGCTGGGAGCTGCTCACGACACCCCAGCCTTTCACGAGCGCTGTCTGAGGGGTAGTAGAAAGAGGAAGGGGTGAAGGGGATGTCTGCCATTTGACTATGCAAACTGGCCTGTGACTCATCGCGCCCCTAAGGCAAGGTGGAGGTGTGGGGAGCCTGTCTCTCCTCCGGCTAAGGGCTTCTGGGGGAGCTCTCCGCTTCCAGGAGCTTATCCCATCTCCACTTTGTGGGCAATCAGAACTGGAGTGGTCCCAGCCCGCCAGCTGGGGCGCCGGGCCTGGGCTGGGGGCTGTGGAGGGGGCTACCAGACTGCTGTGAAAGTCTCAGTTCCTTCTGTTTTCTGAGCCACCATCGGCGGGAAGGGACTTGGAGTGTGACACATCCTTCCCGGCAGCTGCTGCACCATCTGCCCGCCAGGCCAGCTCCCTGCCATGGTAAGACGGTGCCCCAAGCCCCCAGGGAAGGGGTAGAAGGGAGGTGGGCTTCGGGGCTGCAGCGGAGAAAGAGACTGTCACCCACTGGCCCCGAGACTGTCACCCACTGGCCCCGGGGACACTCCCTGAGCCCTGAAGGCATCAGAGCAGAAGTCATTCGAGCAGCGAGACCCAAACCCATTGTGTGGGTGGGGAGGCTGAGGCCCCAGCCGGGTCAGTGGGGGAGCCGGCTCTGCCTGCCTTTCTGGCCGCCCTCCCCTCCCTTCGGTTGTTCTGACCCGTAGCAGGTTGCCTGCTCTTGGGCTGGGAAGGGCGAGGTGGGCAGAGGCTGAAGGAGCTGGGCACTGCCCGCCCTAGCCAGGCCCTGGAGCGGTGCCAGCCTGAACACAGCAGGAGACCCCCCTCCTGCCTGGATTCTGGGGGGAGGGTGGTGGCAGGCAGCGGGGGTTTCAGGGAGGCTAGAGGGGAGGGAGCCAGATGCCGCCTTGCTCAGGCGGAAGGCGAGATGGCCTCTGCCGAGAGGAAGGGGCAAGGCGGGGAGCCCGATGGCTGCCTCCCCAGGAGCCCGATGGCTCCCCAGGAGCCCGATGGCTGCCTCCCCAGGCCCTCCTGTCCAGCTGGGCTTGGACTGTGGGTGAAAGCTGCCCCTCGTGAGTCGGAGTTTCAGGTCTTGGTCCCGGTTCTGAGTGTGAAATCTGAGTCAAAGGCTGAGCCTGACACCCAAGTCCAGGTTCTGAGGGATTCCGCGGCCAAGTTCCCCACGAGCCTTGGGCGGGTAGGATGGGGGCTTGGCAGAGAGGGCGGAGTTAGAGGGGAGGGGGGTGCTGGACCCTCACACAGCCCCTCCCGCAGGGCCCCTGCCGCAGCGGCCTGCAGCCCCTGCCTCTCCTGGTGCAGGCCTCAGCAGTGGCCATGGCAATGGCCCTGGGCAGCCTGCCTGCCTTCCTGCCCTGTGAGCTCCAGCCCCACGGCCGGGTGAACTGCAACTGGCTGTTCCTGAAGTCCGTGCCCCGCTTCCCCGCCGCAGCGCCCCGTGCCAACGTCACCAGCTTCTCCTTGCGCTCCAACCGCATCCACCACCTCCACGCCTCCGACTTCGCCCACCTGCCCAGCCTGCGGCGTCTCAACCTCAAGTGGAACTGCCCGCCGGCCGGCCTCAGCCCCTTCCACTTCCCCTGCCGCATGACCATCGAGCCGGACACCTTCACGGCCGTGCCCACCCTGGAGGAGCTGAACCTGAGCTACAACAGCATCGCGGCCGTGCCGCCCCTGCCCAGGTCCCTCGTGGCCCTGTCTCTGAGCCGCACCAACATCCTGGTGCTCGACCCCACCGCCCTGGCCGGCCTGCGTGCCCTGCGCTTCCTGTTCATGGACGGCAACTGCTACTATAAGAACCCCTGCAGGGGGGCCGTGCAGGTGGCCCCGGGCGCCCTCCTTGGCCTGGGCAACCTCACCCACCTGTCACTCAAGTACAACAACCTCACCGCGGTGCCCCGCCGCCTGCCCCCCAGCCTGGAGTCCCTGCTCTTGTCCTACAACCGCATCGTCCGCCTGGAGCCGGGGGACCTGGCCAACCTGACTGCGCTGCGCGTGCTGGACGTGGGCGGGAACTGTCGCCGCTGTGACCACGCCCTCAACCCCTGCGTGGAGTGCCCGCAGAGCTCCCTCAGCCTGCACCCCGACACCTTCAGCCACCTGAGCCACCTCGAAGGCCTGGTGTTGAAGGACAGCTCTCTCTTATACCTCAGTACCAGGTGGTTCCGCGGTCTGGGCAACCTGACGGTGCTGGACCTGAGTGAGAACTTCCTCTATGACTGCATCACCAAAACCCGGGCCTTCCAGGGTCTGGCCCAGCTGCGCAGGCTCAACCTGTCCTTCAATTACCACAAGAAGGTGTCCTTCGCCCACCTGAAGCTGGCACCCTCCTTCGGGAGCCTGACCTCGCTGCGGGAGCTGGACATGCATGGCATCTTCTTCCGCTCGCTCAGCCTTTCCACGCTCCAGCCACTGGTTCGCCTGCCCATGCTCCAGAGACTGCGTCTGCAGCTGAACTTCATCAACCAGGCCGAGCTGAGCATCTTCGGGGCCTTCTCTGGCCTGCAGTTCGTGGACCTGTCCAACAACCGCATCAGTGGCGCCGCGGAGCCGGCGCCCACCGCGGGGGGAGTGGGTGGCGGGGACAAGGTCAGGCTGGGGGCCGGGGCCTTCACTCCAGCCCCGCTGGACACCCCCGGCCCCCAGGACTTCATGCCACGCTGCAAGAATCTCAGCTTCATCTTGGACCTCTCACGCAACAACCTGGTGACAGTCCAGCCCGAGATGTTCGCCCGGCTCTCGCGCCTCCAGTGCCTGAGCCTGAGCCACAACAGCATCGCGCAGGCGGTCAACGGCTCGCAGTTTGTGCCGCTGACCGGCCTGCGGGTGCTGGACCTGTCGCATAACAAGCTGGACCTGTACCACGGGCGCTCGTTTACGGAGCTGCCACGCCTGGAGGCGCTGGACCTCAGCTACAACAGCCAGCCCTTCAGCATGCAGGGCGTGGGACACAACCTCAGTTTCGTGGCCCAGCTGCCCGCCCTGCGCGTCCTCAGCCTGGCGCACAATGGCATCGGCAGCCGGGTGTCCCAGCAGCTGTGCAGCTCCTCGCTGCGGGCCCTGGACTTCAGCGGCAACGACCTGAGCCGCATGTGGGCCGACGGAGACCTCTACCTCGGCTTCTTCCGAGGTCTGAGACGCCTGGTCCGGCTGGACCTGTCCCAGAACCGCCTGCACACCCTCCTGCCCCGCGCGCTGAAGAACCTCCCCAAGAGCCTGCGGCTGCTGCGGCTCCGCGGCAACCAACTGGCCTTCTTCAACTGGAGCAGCCTGGCCCTGCTGCCCAGGTTGGAA
>JAQZBX010062014.1:0-16984 GCA_029593785.1 Cabassous unicinctus
GCTGAAGGAAGTAACAGATGAAATCTGGGGATTTGTATCTCTGGTTAAATCTACAATGGTGGGAATGTTCTTTTGGCAAGTATGTCAGGGGAGTATTACTGGTGTAGGGCATAAGGCTAGGGGGATGTCTGGTATAGGGCACACCTGGGGTATGTTTCTATGGAATATGAAAGTGTTCATCTTGTCATAGTGTGTTATCTCAGTGGTTGGAGATCCACACAATAAAAAAGAAAATATTAAAGTCCCATCCTGGGGAGTCCTGCTAGGTTCTCAATTAGAGGGACAAGAATCTCTTGAGAACATAGACAATGCCTAGTAAAAGAAAACAGACCAATATGATAAGTCCTTAATATTAATGCATGTAACTATGAACCTAATTCTTCAAAAATTGAAACTTAGTGGTTACCACAGTTTCCGAGGGGAGGGGTAGGGAAGAATAGAATAGATGGAACTTTGGTCATTTTTAGGGTATTGGAATTGTTCAGCATGATCTTGCAATGGTGGATACTGGCTATGATACATTTTGTCAAAACTTATAAAAGTGTACGGTGCAAAATGTAAACCATAATGTAAACCATCAACCATTGTTAGTAGCATTGCTGCAATATTTTTACATCAATTGTAACAAATGTATCATACTGAAGTAAGATGTTATTAAAGGGAAGTGCGAGAACAGGAGGAGGTTGGGTATATGGGAATCCCCTATATTTTCTATGTGACTTTTCTGTAACCTAAAGCCTTTTTGAAAATAAAGCCAAAACATAAGACACTGGGGGAACTTATGTAAAAAATTGTCACTGTACATAAAAGAAAACAGACTTTGTGGTGATGAAAGCACAATGAAATTTTTTTTTAATTTTTAATTTTTGTATATTACTTGGTCTTTATGATTATTTTATTTTCTCATATTTATCTACTGATTCTTTTGGCTTTGTTTTGGGGGAGGTTTTGGATTTCAGAAGGGTCACAACTGTGGCAAGGTAGGATCACTGGTGCTGGGTGTCAGTGATGGGGGTTTGTGTGGGGAGGGGTTCACCTGGGGCATGCTTCTATGGCATATGAATATGTTCATGTGGTCTTGAAGTATTGCCTCGGTGGGTGGAGACCCACATAGTAACCGAAGGAATATTGAATTTCCATCCTGAGAAGTTCTGCCATATCCTCTAATAGAGCGGCAAGAATCCCCTGAGTACATAGGTAGTGCCTAGTGAAAGAGGATAGACCAATATGCCAGGCCCTTGATATTGATGGTTTTACTCATGAACTTTGTTTTCGTGAAATTGAAACTTAGCCTAGTGTTTTATATTGCCTAAGAGTTATCTCCTGAAAGCCCCCTTGTTGCTCAAATGTGGCCTCTCTCTAAGCCAAATTCAGTTTCCTCACATTTTATGTCTTTCACCAAAAACTGAAGGGGTGTTTCTGCAGATCTCTAGAGCTCTCCTTCTGTGCAGTTTTCTCTTCCCTGTAAAGTTTTCTCCTCTGCAGCATACTGCCTCTCAAATTCTAGCCACACTGTACTCCCTGAACTCTGAACTCTGTCTCCTCAGCACAGAAAAATCATCTTATTGTTTTGGTCCCCTCTCTCTGGGCTGTGGCCTCGAAACTCTTTCCAGTCATTGAGTTGATAAACGCATAGGGCTCACCTTGTTTGTTTTCCTTCTTTCCAGAAGGAGGAAAAGTGCTTCTTTTTGTCTAATATCGAAAATCCACTTTCATATACTTTTGACTTCTTTTTTTAGATATTTAAGAGAGAGTAAATCCAGTTCCTGAAACCCCACCAAAGCTGTAAGCAGAAGTTTAGGTGGTTTATTGGTGTGGTGGAGTGAGAACACTACTATGGGACTCAAGACATCTCAATACATATTAAGCTTCACTACATGCTAAACTTGTGAACTTAGCCAAGATAATGACTTCTTGACCCTTGGTTTCCTCATCTGGAAAAATGGAGCAATAAAAACCTTCTCACATCTTCACATGATGAATTAACTTCTTCATTAAAATATTTGATAAAATATAATATGCTATGCAAAAGCTATTGTTTTAATAGTTAACATTTATAAAACAACCGGTTATTCCTACTGGAAATGATTTTTTTAACATACACCAATTTATTCCCACACCGTTTGTATGGAATCCTCAAATGAATGAAATGTTATTATATTTTATGGGAAAAGGAAGACTAGTCATGTGCCTCCCATTTATTTGATGAGAGTTTGCTCTTTTAAAATACTGGCAATTGCAAAAATAAGCACAATACCAATAGGTACAGAATCTATGTATGTGAATATCTCTACAGAATTTTTAAAATATTTTTATTGAAGTAACATATATACAATTCAAAATTTCCCATTTTAACCACTTTCAAATATGCAGAATTTTTCATGAAAATTTAATATTGAGAATTAAAGTACAGCATATTAAATTAAGTGAATTCTATTAAAACTGCTATTACACAGTATTTAGCAAAACTTGAGTAAATATACTTTATTGAACTGATGCTTTGAGCCTAATTAAATTTGAACATGTGTAAAATAGCTGCTATTTTAAATCTGTGTGGTCACTTTAACTTGTCATTTACATTTAAGGAGCCTCATATTTACAAACAATATTTCTCTATATTTACCTTATTTTACAATTAACTTGCCAGAATTTGCAAATATTGCTAGAAAAATAAATGTCAGCACATCCTGAGCACAAGGTCTATTAACGGACATCCTGTCTATTCTAATACTATGAAAGTATATTCATTATCTGTTTCCAGAGCTATAATTGTTAAAATGCATTATATTCATCTCTTCTCTTCCTTTTTAGATATATAATTAGCATCTATCACTAAGATGAAAATATGAAACAGAAGGAACATTTAATAACAACCTATCATATGACTTTCTCAGGGCACAAAGAAATTGTACACTCACTTAGTTAAAAACACTTAAAATTATATATAATTAATATTCATGTTTTTCCAGCTACATAAAAGCTAAATATGTATTTACAGTGACATGAACAAAAATTGTGGCATAATTTTCTGTACACGTCCTCCACATAAATATATGAAAAGTTATAAATTTACAGGTAAATCTACCTCTATAGCTACATCTCATATCTAAATACTAAAGAGGGTTGATGTTTGCAACAAAAATATCTAGCAAGTGGATATCCTGGATTTCAGTTTATTTCATTAACAATAATAATTTATTAGCTTTTAATGAAACTTACCTTTATTACTACAAGTATGAATATATAAAAATAAAAAAAACACCTGTAAACTACAAATACCTTATCATACATTCAAAAACTAAATCTCATATTATAATAAAAGAAAGAGATCAACTTCAAACAGGTAATCCTGTTGTCTTTTGCTCTGCTTTCATACAATCCCACATACACTCACCCAAACAGAATATGTGACAACTAATGACCATTGATCTATAGCATCTCCTAACCAGCTAAACAGTACATTGATCCATACATATTTGTTGACTAAATTGTGTTTCATTTTACAATCATAGTCCACAAGAAAATTAGCAAGTAAATCACTTCTACTTTTCACTAGTTAATGAAAGTGTTTGCATCGCCACAAACATAGAGTGCTAAAATTTCAAATTCACACAATTCATGTACTAGATTAATACCTTTAAAATTTAATTTTCACTTTACTATTGAAGGAAACTCTATAAAATTTCCTTTCTACACCCTGGAAAAATGATTGTTAATAAATCATTCATTTTATTGAAATAATCTATATGTCCCTTGATTTCACTATAGTGAGAAAGTTTATCCTTTTCACGTCTTTTAACATTTATTCATCATTTACATAATGCCACCCTAGTCTACTCTACTTCTCTTCTCATCCCATTACCAGCCAGAATTCTGATTGCTGATTAAAATTAGTTAAAACGATGAAATGATATTTCTTCACTTGAGCTAGTCATTCGCTTAGTGTTTTCTGAAACATATTTGTAAGCATAAATTAATGGTTAAGGGCAGTTTTGCTTAGAAACAAAAAGATGGCTTATATGGCTCTCTTATGCATTCTATTCTTGATTTTCCATCAGCCTGCAAAACCATAGGCAGAAAAATTTCCTTAAAGTATGCATCCTTCTCTTGAAGGGTTAGAGGAAGATCCCTCAAAGTCCACCAACTACTGTAAGTAGGTAACAGTATATAAATACACACACATATACATTGAAAAGACAAGATACAAACATACACACATATTTAATTCATCAAATAGTGGAAGCATGAATTTATAACCCCTCCAAATACTTTTAATAGTCTAGGATACTGCTTAATGATTTAAAAGTCTCCTGGAGCTCAAACCCAAATCTGATAGACACAAGTAAAGCTCCTTTGTTCTTCTTCCCTTGAAAGAAGAAAATGAAAAACTTATCTTTGGATCCCTGTTTGAGGAGCTCTGTTTTAAGTCTTATTTCATTAAACATATTTCAATTGTGGTTTATGACTACAAAAGAGAAGTTTTGTCTTTATACCTGGTGAAAAGTCTCTATGTGACTTGTGAATATTGTGGGGTTTTCTTTTTAGATTATCAGTGAAATAAAAACCTCAAAATTGAAAATTATCATAGATCTTGCAGATCTTTGAAAATATGTCCTTGTACCCCTACTGTCTGCACACTTCAGTTTGTAAAAACTGCTGTGTCATTACGGTAGAAAGCACAAGCTATTGCCAACTCATAGGCATGTATGTGTTTGTAAATTAGGATTAATACTATCCCCTAAAAGCCAAACTTAGGTTCTCTAAGATACATTTTTGTCAGCACTGCCATTTCTCCTGCTGAATCATATTTTTCATGTGGATATAAGATCCAAAGGGGGAGACTGTTATACACCTAACATGATTCTGTGCCTTTTAAAACACTTATATTCGTTGGTGGCAATCAGATCATATCTGGACATATAGAATATATTACCAAGGGTCTGATTATGAGCGTATTCAGCAATTGTTATTTTACTGCTAACATTTAATTCAGGTAACCTGATAACCATTTGCAGAAAGGTCATCAAGACTACTTAGAAACTACAGTTTCCCCTGTGCCTTGGGAAAACACATATTGCTCCAATACAACTTGTAGTACTGAAAAATCAGAGCAGAACTTTTTGTAAAATTACCCTTTTCCCTCCAAGTCATTGTTCTCAAAAGCTGCTGATATGTAAACCTATCACCATGATATTTGAAAATAGCCCCATTTTTTAAATTTTTAATAAGCATTTATTGTATGTATAGCACCATTATTTGTACTGTGTTCTGAACATAAGTCTTTCAATTTGAAGGGGGTCAAGAGAGTCAAAAGAAGAAAGGTGTTTCACGATAATGTCTTTATTAACTCTTTTTAAAGTAGAGAATAAAAATTGGATAACAAACATCAGGGATGGCAATGATTAAGACACTGTTTTTTGAAGAAGGGCTTAAAACTGTTTTGAGAGTTCTATCTGAATTTAATATTTTTTATTAATGTATCTACTTAATAACTTAAAAAGTAATAGGATAATATAATTTTAAGCTAGAAATATCCTTAGATATTATGATGATTATACCTCTCATTTCACAGTTTAATAATCTAAGTGATGGTGATGTTGAGTAACATATTTCAGAAATTGTTTTACTAAAAATGTCTAATTTAGATCATCAGTTCTTTAATTTCCTATTCACTGTGTTCAACACCTAGCATAGTATGTAACACAATTTTACTAAATACTTTTGCAGATTAAAGGCCATTCCTGAGTAACTGATTATTTCAATTTGAGGCTGACTTTTTTATCAGCCAAAAAGGCCATCAATTCCTGAAGAATAATGCTACTCCCCCAAGATGTTTAGGTCCTAATTCACAGAACCTGTGAATATGCTAGGTTACATGACAAAATTAACGTTGCAGACGAATTTAAGTTGATAATCAGCTGACGTTAAAAGAGGAAAATTATCCTAGATTATCTGTGTGAGCCCAATGTAATTAAAAGGGCCCTTAAATATGGAGGAGGGAGGCAGAAAAGTTAGTGTTAGAGGGATGTGATGTGAAAAGATTCATCAGTCATTGCTAGCTTTAAACATGGAAGGGGACCATGAGCCAAGTTAAGCATCCTATAGAGTCTGGAAAAGTGAAGGAAATGGATTCTCCTCCAGATCCTCCAGAAAGAAAGCAGTCCTCTTGATACCTTGATTTTAGCCCAGTGAGACCCATTTAGGACTTTAAACTTCCAGATCTGTAAGATAACAAATTTGGGCTGTTTTAGCCATTAAGTTTGTAGTAATTCGTTATAGCAATAAATAGAAAACTAATACAGTTCCCTTTGAATGGTGTTGGTGACTGTGATCCCAATATATGCATACTTTTCTGTAATTTTCTGTTGTGTTTGCATCACCTGGGTATCCTGTTAGAATGCAGATTCTGATTCAATAGGTATGGGTGGGCGAGAGAGTCCCCAATTTCTAACAAGATCTCAGTTAGCATTGATGCCAATGCTGCCATTTCATGAAAAATACATTCAGTAACAAGGATTTAATAAGTACAGATGCACCAACCCCTACCAGAAAAGTTAATTGGCTCCATATCACAATCTATATTGAATGCAAAAAGTCTCTCTCTATATTAAATACTACTATTTGGAACAAAAAAACCCTCAAACCTCAGCATCTTTTTACCATTCATTGGTGTTAAAAGTGAGCCTACAGGTTCTAAATAAAAATTTTTACTGGCAATTTTTAATAATTAATGTACATATTCAAAAATTACTTTTTGTTGTGATACTGTTTTCCAAGAATAATAAGGATTAGTCAAGGCTGAGCATTCTAGTACCTAAAATAGTATTTCCCACAAATGAAGAATACATTTTTTCTTCCACATCTTACAATTCCCTGGTCTCTTCCAACTGTTGATCTCTTGAGGAGAATTTAATGCAACAAATTCTTGATTTAGGAAAGGAAAAGGCTACTTGGAGAATGGTTCTCAGATAATTACTTTCTCAAATGGCACATCTAATCCATCCTTAAAAAACACAATAGGTAGATCAAGCTAACCAAATAAGAAAGTATTAAAGCAATACATTAGTGTAGTAGAAAACTTATATAAACTTATAATCTCCTACTGTCAAGAACCAAGTGATGGTGAAAGTATTTCTTCATTGTGTTTTATGAAAGGGTATATTATAAGAATAGTTTATGGATCTTCCTGCCTCCTGCTACTGAAGCCATTGGAGGCCAACACAATAACCCCTTTTCCCTTAAACCTCAGCCTTTCTGTAAAATATTTTCATCTTCAATAAAAGAAAAAGGAAAATGTCATAAACATGTTCTCAAAGGGGCTGAAATGCTTACAGAAACAGAGAAGTTAGGGGGGAAATTACCCACAAACACACACACACACACACACATTCTTTAAAAAAAAAAAATTCAATAAAGACAGAGCCTCACTCTACTTTTCTAACCCATAACCTAGTAGTTAAGACTGCAGACGCTACAATGACACCTGCCTTCAAGTCCGGGCTCTGTCACCTATTAGCTGTATGACCTTGGGCAAGCTACTAAACTACTCTGGCCTTGATTTTCTCATCTGCAAAATTGGGTTAATAATAGTACCGCTCTCACCAAGCTTCTGTGAATACTCAATGGCATAATGCACATGAGGTCCTGAGCACAGTGTCTGGCATACAGTAAGTGCTCAATAAACACTAGCTATTATTATTAATTAAGTCCTTTCATATTAGATGTGAAAGGAAAAACAGAAAGAAATTCATGGAAGCTAAACAATAGGAATAGCTTTAAATTCTTTCTTCCTTGTAAAATGTCATGACTATTTTGTTTTCTTCTAGTAGCTTCAGAAAATAAAAAGGGTAAGCCAGAGAAATATTTGGTGCCCATGCACAAATACTTGCCTACATGAGAAAAGCACCTACTCTGGGCATGAAGGAGTCACATATTTACATGACTGTTTTAAGACTCTTAATACAAATTGCCCACACTTCCAAGGGAAGAGAGGTAAGGATATATTTTCCTGAATTTTTGTCACTCTGACAAATAATAGGTTTAAGATTCTAAGGATCAACTTAATTGTACATAAGTGTAGTTGTAAAAAACAGGACACCAAGAAAGTGGGACAACTGCTATTGGAGATTTATTTACAGATGGCAGATGTATAGTGAGGGGTTTACTTCACATGATACAATCAAATTTATCCAGTTGCCATGTACTTAGGTTTAATACAAGCAATTTTGCTACTAGTTGGCATAAGGAGGACACTCTATTTGCACAAATTTAAACTTCTTTCCTTGAAATTTTATATAGGCTAGAATGATTCCATGTCATCAGTGACAGCTACCAAATATGCTAACCTCCCCAGGAACTTCCTATGCAGAATATCTCTCTAGAATTATCGATGTTTACTTCCAAATCAATATGCATAAATGTGATATACTCAGTGTTTGTATATTAAGACACCATAAAGCTTTGTTTTAGCTCTTAACTGACTCCAGTGTAAAAATCAAAATTAACAATTCAAGCATTTTTTATGCTGTTGAGGATTTCATTGAATGAATACATAATCCCTTCTGAATACACAATACAGTTTTAAAAGCAGAATGAATTAAATTATTTTTAAAATACATTTTATGTAAAATTTCATGCCATCTTTTTCAACCAACACTGAGAGAGATGTTAGTATACATCATTTGGTCAAGCTTAGATATCACTGATTTGGTAGAAATGGTATGGTGTTCATGGATAACATTGTAGCAAAAGACACACACATTCACACACATGTATTGGGCTGGGAATTCAGATACTTTGGTCCTAGCCAAAGCTTTTGCCAAAAACGCATTGCTTGATTTTAGATCACCACAGCATGGTGATTAAGAGTCAAACAGACCTAGGTTTGCTTCCTGATTGTGACGTTTAGTAGTTGTGTGGCCCTTGGCAAATCAACTGCTTTGAGCCTCTGTTTTCTCATTTGTAAAATGGGAAATAATATTAGAAACTATCCCACTGGAATGTTGTGAGGTTTAAATGTGATAATGTATATAATGATCTTAGCACAATGCTGACACTAAATGCTTAATAAATACTAGCGTCTATTAGTGCTGGTAGATTCATCATTTCTCTTAGCTTCAGCTTCCACACATGGCCTATAGCTAAAAAATCCCATCCAGCTCAAATTCTGCAATTTAAATGAGAAAATCCAATATCATTTTCTAATTCAGATAGGAATTATAAAATAAACCTTAAAATAGACTTTGCCTTCTTTGGTTGTAGCAGAGACACAGGGCGAAGAAGGAAGGACTTAGTGGCACTAAACCTGAAACTGGGACGAAAGCTTTAAAAGAGACCATTTCAAGAAGGAAAAAGAAAGGACAATTTCTTACTCTGAGTCTCCACAATGGATTTCACTCTGAGTCTCTCCAAAGTGTTTAAGACTCAAAATCACTGAGCGACACTCCAAATCAGAGCTCTTTGAAGACTGAAAGTTGGACTGATTTGAATTCTTACTGCTTTTGATTATTCTATTTCTATTCCACTAATTCGTGTTTGAGTTCTTTCCAAATCTTATATTTTGAAATTAAGAAATTGCCTTCTCAAATTTATCGCCCATTTTGGGGCTGGATATGTTCAACAGACCAGATTCAAAGTAACAAGCAGAGCCCTCCCCATCAACGGCGCTTGAAACATATTCACGGTGCCAACTTCTCATCCCTTCCCAAGCTCCGCCCAGACAGGGCTCAGCAGCAACCCTTCCGGCTAAACGGAAAAGGGTCCTGCGCAAACTCCACGCCCCTTCCCCTCGCCGGTAACCCCACCCGGGCAAAGTGCTAATGCGCAGGCGCAGCGCTCTCCCTTCGTTTGATTATGGCTGTGAGAAATCTACTGTCCGATGGAATCTCGAAGTGGTAGAATTCACCCCTCTCCTTTCTTCAGATGCAGAGGCACCGCCTCTTCCTACTACGGGGTTAGAAGCGCGTTACAAACGTCTCCCTCTCTCGGAGCAAGGCCTTTTCTCTCTTGCCATGCCCACTGCATCTCTTTCCTCAGCTGATTTCTAACCTTACGCTAACGCCAATCCTCACCGGGAGGGTAGAAGCAGTTGGCTCCCCAGCAGCTGCACCAGTTTGTTGGCTGCCTCTTTAGGCCGCGGAACCTACAGGTCCCCCACTGGGCAGAGCAGTAGCCCGGTGCCTTGTTCTCCCTCCTTCGCCCTTCTAGTCTCCACAGGTTGGGTGCTTACCTTGGGCTTGGTGCGGTCACGGGAGAGATCAGGGGATCCCAGATCAGGTCAATGCTGGGACAGGCGGATTCAGCAAGATTTTTCCTGGGTCTCCACTGCTGCCTCAGACAATGAAATCAGCGTGTCCGATCATCAATTCTCATCATGATCGTGACGTCACGAAAGACAGCTGCCAATAGGAGCCCGAGATCACCTCTGGACAGTCCCTGGCCTCAGCCCAGAACCTAAGAGTGGGGAGGGGGGAGGAGAGATGGCTGCCTGCAGTGTGGCTGCCTCTTTTCTGCACAGATCAGCAATGTACATGGCCAGGCCTCTCTGTATCTCTCCCTTCCTGAATAGCTGCGAATGCCCAGCATCCCTGTCATATGGTAGCTAACCCTTTGAGCAGGTGCTGCCTGGTCTTCTAACTTGAGATTCACTTTCAAAAGAATTGTTGCAAGCTGCTAAGATCAAGTGATCAATAAAGAAGTATGTTTTTTTTGTGGCCAGTGTGCAATTTACAGGTATATATACTGTGATACTAAAACCAAGAAAGTGCTCGTGGACCTTTGGAATTTGTCAATAAAAGCAAATGTACTGTGATAAGTGACTGGTTGATTCTGGAGACTAAAACAAGAACAAGTTATGAGTTCTATGTTCCTAACCTCAATCGCGGTTCTGCCAGAAGTTATTTGATTGATCAACAAAACACCATTACAGGAAAAAAATACAAGCCATGTGTTATAGCAGTCAATACTCACCACACTTCTACAATTTGCTGGATTATATGTATAATTCATTATTTTCTGCTATTACAGAACTTGGAACATAATCCCGGATATAAGATTAGCACACATGAAACACAGCAATAAAATAAAGTACATGATCGCACACTCATTCAGGAACGACAGACAAGAGCCACATGGAATAATGATGGGAGACATAAATAAGGTAGGAATAATTGAGGAAGCATTCTATGTTGTAAATGAAATTTGTTGGATAGGAAAAGATGGACGGCACTGTTTTAAAGGGAAAGGAGTAGACAAAGGCAAGGAAATAGAAATATATGTGATATGAGGAGGTACGTGAATAAGAGTGCTTATGTTAAGGACTAGCAGGAGATAGGTTAGGTTAGTTATAAAAGCCTTTGAAAATAGGCAGAGAATTTTGATTTGATTAAAAGCCAGCAAAGTCTTTAGAGCAGCCTTCTACAACCAGTGATCTACAGAGCAGCTTGGGTGATTTTTTTTAAGTCAGATCATGCCCAGCTTCAGACTGTCCAATGGCTTTCATTCACACGTCATAAAATGTAAATTTCTTACCATGATCCCAAGGCCCTAATTCATTTGACCTTTGTCTTACCTCATTTCTTGCCAATCTCCCACTAACTCAATTTCCAATCACACCCACCTTCTCTCCATTTCTCAAACAAGTTAAGCTCATCAAAGTCCTTGTACTATTGCTCTCTCTATTCTTTGAATGATTTAATCCCTCACTTCATTCAAATATGCTCAAATGTAATCTCTTCAAAGAAATGTTCCTTATTTAAAATTGCAATAATCTCAACACTCTACATACTGCTTTTAATGTTTTATTTTTCTTCCTAGCACTTATTATTATCTAATCTGCTCTATATTTTTACTTAATTATTGCAAATGTAAGCTTTATGAGGGCAGGATTGGTTTTTATGTCTGTTTTGTTTATACTATACTCCTAGTATCTAGAAGAATCATAGACACAAAGTAGACAAGATCAGTAAATACTGGTTGAATGAATGAAAGCAAAATTATCAGGTGATGTCACATAATTTACACTTTGAATAAGATTGGGGATTGACTGGAGTGAGAGAGACCAGTTAGACAGTTGTAATGGTAATACAGATTCTAGATGACTTATCCTGAGTCAGTATTAACAGCAGGAATTAAGATAAATGATTGAATCACATTAAAGAAGGAATGACAAGGGCGAAGGTGAAGGATTCATAGATGACCTACTGATGATGAATTAATACATTAATTAAGTACCTACCGTGTACCTGATATTGAAGTGATATAAGAGATAAAGAAGGGCAGAGTCCTTATCCTTAAAGAAGAGACATTTATGAAACAAGAGTACAAAAGACGGCAATTAAGTCACCCAGTTGCTCATACCTCTTTTCCTGTTATACTCCACTTCCCAAATTGGAGTACACCTTACCTTCTTCATCATTACCACCCAAGTTTTGATAAGTATCAGCTCTAGCTTGAACTACTTCAACAGCATCTTATGTGGTGATGGTAGCACAATATTGTGAATGTAATTAACAACAATGAATTATTTATATGATTGTGGTTAAAAAGAGAAATTTTAGGTTGCATATGTGTTACTAGAATAAAAAATTTAAAAATATAGGTCTGTACACCACAAGCAGTTAACTCTATTTTAAACCATGGACTGTATAGTTAATAGTACAATCATAAAAATTTTCTTTCATGAATTGTAACAAATGTACCATACTAATGCAAGGTGTTAATAATAAGTTGGTATATGCAAACTCTATATTTTATGCATGAATTTTCTGTAAATCCACTTCTCTAATAAAAACATGTTTAAAAATCACCTTATATGGTTTCACATCTTCCACTCTTGTCATCTCAAACACTTTCTTTTAACAACAGACAAAATATTCTTTATAAAGTTTGAATCAGACCATACCATACGCTGGCTTAACATCCTTCAAATACTTCCCCTCATGTTAGTAATAAAGTCCCAAGTTCTTGCTATTGCTCTTTTCCACCATTTGTCACTGACCTGGTTCACTACTATCTAACTACACTGGGCTTTTTCTTTCTTTCTTTCTGGAAAGTCCGTTCTTTCTTCAGAGGCTTTGTACTTGGCTATGTCTTCTTCTTGGGAAGTTCTTCCCCCGGATATTCACACACTATACTTCTTCACCTCACTCAGGTTCTCTCCTCAAATAACACCTTCTCAGATTGACATGCATGGACGAATTTATTTAAAATAGCACTCCCAAATCACTCTCTATATCCTCTATCCCCTTGGTGAGCTTTATTTTCTTCACATCACTATGGGAAATCACACTATTTGTTTGCTTGTTTCTTTGTCTTTTCTCACCAGAATGTAAGGTCTAAGGGTAAAATCCTTATCTTCTTTTTTGTTACATCTCCAATACCTAGAACTGTACCTGGCATATAGTAGACATTCCATGAAGCTTTGTTGAATAAATATAAGAAAGTATAGATTATGTGGTGCTGAATACACCTGCTCTGTTCAGCTGATCCTTATTTTAAAAGAAACATTCACCAATGACTGCTTCTAGAGAAGATAAACAAGGAATAAGGCATTTAAAAAAGCATATTACAAGAGGCAAGGCTCCAGAAATAGAGGATGTTTAGCTTAAAGAGGAAAAGACAGGAAAAGACATAACTGTCTTCAAATATTTGAAAAACTGATGGAGCAAAGATAAATGTGACTTACTTTTTGGTTCTTCAGAGGGCAGAACCAAGGTCAACAAAAATAACTGACAGTGAGACAGCTTTCAGTTGTAAATTCAAGTGTGCAAAAATGACAGGAACTGTTTTGTAAACTCAAAGCCCCCATCACTGTGAATGTTCAAGCATAATGACCATCAATCAGAATGATTAAGGCATTTCTAAAGTCCATTTCAACATGGAGTTTACTAATTTGGAGATAACATCAGATGGGAATTAGGAAAATATCTTGAAGGAAGTAGGAGGTTTGGCTTTTTAAAATTTGGTTTGGTGGAGATGAATGGAAGAAAAGTTCTAGGTTGGGATACCACTAATGAGAGACAAGGAATTTGCTGCTCTCGTATTCTTCAGTAAGTTGAATTTAAATAAAACATTTTCACAGTGCATTTTGGGTCAGTATAGGGCTGTATATACCAAAGAAAATGGTCTCAACTTTTACTTTTCCTGTTTAAACTTTACCCATTAATAAGCAATTCAATTTCAAATTCATTGCTAACCAAGATAATGATTTATTGATATATATAAGACCTGCCTAAATAAGTCAAGAATATAGCTCTAAACAACATGGATTGCTAGATTTATAAACTAACTTTCAAGCTACTTAAAATTAATTTTATTTATCTGGTAGAGCTGATTTTCATGGGCCACGGGGTCAATGTTTTGTTTGTTAATTATCTTTTATTTTGCTGCTTTCCACCATTTAGGTATTTTGCTGCTTATTGACTTCTCCATTCAAGATTGTGCACTAAAAATTGATAAAAATGAAAAACTATTTGAAGTGATGAAACATGAAGGAAAAAATTTTAAAACAAAAATGAAATGTTAAATTTACAAGTTCTCAGTGGATTTCAATTTTCATGAGAATCTTGTTCTTATTCCTTTCATTAGTTAAAGAGATGCTAGTTGAGGGAACTTCTCTGGCTTTACTGTGGGCCAGGTCAGAGTAAAACCAAGAGGATAGATATACTCTGTCACAATCTCTTAGTGGAAAACACTCTCCTGTACTAATGATTCTGTAAATATCCTCTGCAAAATACTAAATTTCTATTTTGTATTTTATTTAATAAAGTGCTTCATTTTATAGAAAATGTGTTACTGAAACTTCTACACCTAGCAATTGCTATAATGAAATTGCTTACTGAACTCTACTGTGGTTTTTGAGATGTGATGTATTACTAATATTCCCGGTTGGTTTTACTTAAACCAAGCTAATGTTTCTCAGCATGTGTTTCCTGGATCAGCAGCACCAGAATCACTCGTGGACTTGTTGGAAATGCAAAAATTTTAGTCACACTTACAAAATGAAAAACTCTGAACGAGGGTGCCTAGCAATCTATGTTTTAACAAGCCTTCCAGAGAACCACTATATTAAGTTGTCAGTATAAAGGGAAAGAATGGAGGCAATTGATAATCAGAAGTTGCTGGATATCTTTCATTTTGCAAACATTTATTTAGCTCTTATTATGTATCAGCCACATAGAATTTATTAAAACATGGGTTTTTGTCCTGAAAATGTTCATGGTATAGTAAAGTAGTCACAGCGAATTGAACTAAGGACATCATACATGGGAAGCAGACACTCAAACCACTGAGCTACACCCGCTCCATTAAGTAATATGCTTTAAATAATGAAGTGAGAGTCGTTCAACTTCGTTCATTTTTAAGATATTTTTGGCTATTCAGGGTCCCTTACCCTTCCAAATAAATTTGATAATTGGCTTTTCCATTTCTGCAAAAAAAGTCTGTTCTGATTTTATTAGGATTGCGTTGAAACTGTAAATTGGTTTGGGTAGAATTGACATCTTAATGATATTTATTCTTCCAATCCATGAACACGGAATGTTCTTCCAATTATTTCAGTCTTCTTTAGTTTCTTTTGGCAATGTTTTGTAATTTTCTGAATGCAGATCTTTTATGTCCTTGGTTAAGTTTATTCCTAAATATTTGATTCTTTAGTCACTATTATAAATGGAATTTTTTGTGATTTTTCTTCAGATTGTTCAACAGAAGTGTACAGAAATGTTACTGCTTTTTTCATATTAATCTTGTATCTTGCCACTTTGCTGAACTAATCTATTAGTTCTAGTAGCTTTGTTGTGATTTTTCAGGATTTTCTAGATATAGGATCATATCATCAGCGAATATTGAAAGTTCTACTACTTCCTTTCCTATTTGGGTACCCTTTATTTCTTTATCTAGCCTGACTGATCTAGCTAAAACTTCTATCACAATATTGAATAACAGTGGTACAGTGGGCATCCTTGTCTTGTTCCTGATCTCAGCAGGAAAGATTTCAGTCTTTCACTGTTGAGTAAAATGCAAGCTGTAGCTTCTCCATATATGTACTTTATCATAATGAGAAAGCATCCTTATATTCCTTTTATTGTAATATTTTTATTACTAAAGGATTCTCTACTTTGTCATATGCCTTTATGTATCAATGTAGAGGATCATGTTATTTTTCTTCTTTAATTTATGAATGAGGGTTATTACACTAAGTGATTTTCTTTTTTTTTAAATTTTTTTATTTTTAAAATATACTTAGATTACATAAATGTTACACAAAAAATATAGGGATTCCCATATGCCCCACCTCCCAAACCTCCCACAACCTCCCACATAAACATCCTTCATTAGTGTGGCACATTCATTGCAATTGATAAACACATCTTGGGGCTTTGCTATTAAGCATGGACCATAGTTCACATTGTACAACACACTCTCTCCCACACAGTTCTGCATGTTATGTGATGAGATAAAATGGCCTATATCTCTCATTGCAATGTCACTCAGGAAGATTCCCAAGTCCCAAAAAGCCCCTGTATTACAACTGCTTTTCCATCTCCCTGCCCCCAGAACCTCCAGGGGCCACTGGCTCCACCTCAAGTTTGTAATTTCTTCCAATGCTTGAATCACAATATGTCTATAGTAGAATACTAATAAGTCCACTCTAGTCCATAGCTCTTCCCCCAATCCTGAGGATTCTGGGATGGTGATGTCCACTCCACTTCCAACTGAGAGGGGGCTTATATCCAATGGGGAAGATGGATGGGACTATCCTGCCTGCAGCTGCAGACTCTCCATTCCCTGGAATGGCCCTAGTCCATCATCATCTCCCCACCAGTTGTCATGGGTGAGTCCAATGAGCTGTAGAGTAGGAGTTGCAGCTCCAGTGAGGTTCCGGGCCCAGCTGGCATATGGACAGCCCAAAGACTCGAGTCTCTGGATGTACACGTACAAACTACAGCACCAAGTATAAGTTGAAACAGAAGGGACTGATGAGCCA